>NQII01000998.1:17420-46202 GCA_002778355.1 Clitarchus hookeri | reverse complement strand
GGGCATTGTTATCACCATATTCATCAAGGCCATTCTCATTGTTTATATTTTCATTCTTCGTTCTTCTTTGATTTACTGTCTTAACTCCAATCAATGTTTGCAAATAAGTATCTAGCGTATTTTTATTCTCGAGGGAATAAAAATTGTTCCAAATATCATCAATTTCTGGTTGACCAATTCTTGAATAGCATTTCAAGTTACATTTACACACCATGACTGCTGGCTTCGTTTTCGCTGGAACTGGGCGGTTTTTATAATTTATGTAGGCCTCACCTGTCACTCTTGCAGTACGTATTTTAGTACGTTTATAGTTTTCTTCGTGTGAAACTCCACGTCTTCGTTTAGCTTGAGGTTCATCTTCTTCTGTACTAGACATTGGTACACTGCTATTTAAAGATCACTAACTTTATAACACTAACTTTCCACCTGAAAAACTTCAATAACATACAAACACAATATGAATGTCGCTTGTCACTGTGAAACAGACAGCTGGCCACAGTGTAGAAGCGAGCTCCTCAGACGAAAATTCCCAGTTTGTTGCTGAAAGCCGTCAAGTATCGGCGCTTGACCGATTTCTGCACTAAACGTAGTNACGAAAATTCCCAGTTTGTTGCTGAAAGCCGTCAAGTATCGGCGCTTGACCGATTTCTGCACTAAACGTAGTATTCAACTCCTGGTTTAACAGCCTTGGAAACATGAATCCTGATGGGTTTCTGTTCTAAATGGTGGATTTACCTTCAAATACTAATAATTTGTAGTTAACACATTTTTCGTTGTTTTGGCGCATGACGGGTTTCTGAAATAATCGATTCAATTAAGATGTTCGTTAAGGGAAGAGAAAACTTTGAATCTGTGCACCAACACCAGCTCTCGATTGTTATCTGGCATTATTTCGTAAATATGTACAATTTTGCTGGATTTTCACAAGTCACAGAAACAAATAAGTGAAATAGGCATTTTAACTTTACATATAAATACGGATTAATAACATCAGATGTTTACTTCTTGGTCCGTGATATCTTGTCTCATAGGGTAATTTAAGTGGTAAGTAAAATAATAGTCTTACTTTGCTAGTGTACTTCAGAAAATTTTTTTCGTTATTTGTTTTAAAACCGACCGATGGAAGAAGTAAATTGATTTTAGTAACGGCAGTAGAAAAACAATTTTTGAAACTGATATTGTATAATTTGTTAAAATAACATTTTGATATTAACAAAACAGCTCACTTACAACTTATATACAAAGTTACTTACAAATGAACTTGCAAACTAGTTCACTAAAAATAGTGGCTTATTTATCTTGTTGGTACTAAATGTGTTTCATGAACAATGTTTGTCTAGTCACTTGAAACCTAGCATAAGAATGATCGTAGGTCAGGAGTACACTTCGTGAACGTCATTATTTAGTGACTAGCAGTGCCTTTGCTTTTGCACACCAACATGTTATTACATTTTATTTTTGTTATACTTGAAAAATAGGTACTAAACAAAATAGTATCATGGAAAAATTTTTTGTGTATTGTTACAAAATGAAAGGCTACATATAAGATGCAATTAAAAAAAATTAATTGTGTTTACTGTTGGCATTAAACTTAGTTACTTATGTCATTTTAGCAAAATTACATAATAATATTTTTCCTAAGCATAATTATTTTTATTATAATGTATTTTATCTCACACACACACACATAGATAGATAGATATCTTAAAGTCAATAAAACAATGTTAAGTTCTTTAATTCTGTAAACTTTTAGTTTCAAAAAATAGGTATATATGGAGGTTACTTAACGATGGAAAAAAGCTTTAGTCGAATTTGGTTCACACACATGTATTTTACTGTGACACGTTTAAAATTTGGTTGGGCCAACTCTGGTCCAACATTTGACTCTACCGTTAGCCCAATGCCGAAATGTCCCTTGGGATTACGTTGGACCAACATGACTTCTACGTTGGTTGTGAGCACACTTTTAAGGGCAGTGTCTTTTTTCTTTCAGAAACGCATTCACTGTCATTTATCCAGAGTTGGAAAAATTTTGGCAACGTGTGTTATTGCATACATAATGCCAACAAATAAACAACATTTTGCCTACGTTGGTTGGCAGTGTTTTAAATAAAATTTTGCCCATTAACAAAAAATTTTAAATTATGTTCGTCCTATTATTTTTTATCACTTTCCACTTTATGTTACAACCTGAAAATTTCCTTGGTGGATGTCAGATTTGAACTCGCAGCCTTTGGATCATCAGCCAGGGGTGTTATCCGCTAAGACTACTGTAAATTCTTGTTAGAAATGAAGAATTAGGCACATATCTTCATATTGCAGTTCAATATAATCTGATTTTTTTTTTGTGCATTTAAGTCAGAGTTTACTCTTTTGAAACTGAATTTAAAACATACCAATTACAAGAATATATTTTCCAATCAATAACCAATACACAACCAACGACAGCCAATTTAATTTTAAAGAATCTCCATAATAAAAAACTTGAACCATTAAGCAAATGAAATGAATATTACATATGTTTTTATTTAGAAAAAAATAATGTCATCCTATGATGGTATAATGTCTGCTGTTGTCCCAACATAACAAAAATAACCAATCACCGACTGATATGTTCACAACATTGTCTCAACACATGTGGAACAAAACACAGTTTATTAAAAATTTACATTTAGAGATTCTTTATATATTGTGAAAATTAATATGTTTTTTTCATTTAAAATGATTATTTGATATTAGTGAATTTATGTTGGTTGTACAATGTTGTCCCAACAAAGATACAGTACATACCAAATGTAGGCGGTATATTTTCTGACAAGTAACCAAGACGTAACCAATGAAGTCAATTTTAAATAAGACATAGTTTTTGTGTTAAAAACTTTGCATTTGAACGATTATACCATAATATAATAGGGTTATTTCATCAGAAATATGCCAATTTCCTTTGTTGGCCCAACAGAAATTTAGATACCAAATAACAACAGTATATTTTCTGACACGTAACCAACACGTCACCAAAAAAGTTAATTTTAAATAAGAAATTGTTTGAGTGCTAATGATGTTACTTTTAAAAATCATATAAAATTATAGTGTTACTGCATTATAAATATGGCAGTTACCTTTGTTGACATAATGTTGGCTACACAATGTTGGCCCAACATATATTTACATACCAAATGCCAACAATATGTTTTCCAACAAGTAACAAAAATAAAAAATTGTGGTTTTATTTAATCAGAAATGTGGTAATTAATATTGTTGGTTTAATGTTGGTTACACAATGTTGGCCCAACTTAACAATTAGTACCAATTACCAACTGTTGTGTTTCTAAAATTGACACAACCTATAACCAACTGATCATATTTTAAAGAGAAATATCTCAGATAATGAAGTACCTTCATATTATATCAAATACAAAAAAGGTTTTTTCATAGTTTTACATAAAATGTTGGGTTACCCAAAGTTGGCTCTACAGAAAAATGTACACCTATTACCAAAAATGTGTTTACCAACTTGTTACCAATCAAACACCAACCATTTAACATTACACTCACAGTAGTTTATAGCATTTTCTAATTTAGTTACATCATTGTCTGGTGGGTGCTAAGTAATCTCATAACATTTTCGTGGTAGCAAAATTTTTTTTTTGGTATTTTCCGTTGGCCCAACGTTGTATTAATGTGTGTGCTCCAACCCAACATATAGCCAACCTTTCCATTCAAGTGCCAATGTTGGGCCAACGTAGGTTGCTGCTGGGGATGTTACTAAAACACCACTTTTCTCCCTTCCTTTACTCTTCCTGCCAGAGTTAACGAACACTTGACACTACACTCCCATATCCTGCTTTGCAGCAGTCTAAAATAGCCAGTTTATGATTTTAAGAATTTGGCCCATCTGGCAAACCCTTTGGGCTGGCCCTGTGTACACATAAATGTATATCTAGTTTAATACGGTATATGTGACTTGCAAATACCTCTTATATTTATCTGTCAAGATTTAGTTATAAAGGTCCTCTTTATAGTTAATACATGCTATGAATTAATATTTATCACAATTTTAAAGCATCCATAAGTATGGGCATAACCAATTTGTTAAAATTTTATTATTGCTATTTGTTATTAACAGTTAACTTTCATAAAATATTGTAGATTCCAAATGAAAACACTTCACTGTATTTGTGAAATGATTTCTGATAACTTTGTTTATTACACAAATAAAAAAATAGTAGAGCTTGTAGAAAATTGTTTTGTATTGAAACAGTTTTTTTTTTTGTTGTTGTTGGTTTTTGTTTGCTATTGAATATATCTCTGAAATAATATTTATTAATCATTGTACTCACCAGGATTATCACATTGTTGATTTTAAATTTTGGGGAAGAATCCACAATTTACATAAATAAAATACCAAATAGAGCTTTCAACAGTGTTCAGGTTACTGCAAAATAATACAGGTTCTTTTGAAATAGTCTGTTGCTGTACACTGACCATTGAATGGTAAAATTTTTCAGCTCCAATATCTGTNAAGTCACCAGGTCGGTGCAGTTTTCACACATTGCTTGTATGTGATAGTGTCGTGGAATGTGTCGTCATCTTCACATAATTCCAAATCAGTCGAGTTCTTTTACAGTTTCTGGTCCAGGGCAGTTATCACAGGTTTTCATCATACACTTTCATCTTGAATAATACAAATACAAACCATTGATTCAAGTAGATCTTTGTAGTCTATGCTCAGCCTTGATCTCTCCAACATTAATTTAACATTTTGGTGTGCGAGACAAACACATACTAAGTGTGTCCCACTTACACCTGCCAAAACACACCATTTCGGACGATCAGCAAACTTTGAAAATCCTATCTTTAAATCTGGGTATTCAGCACAAAAGCTCTGTTTTTCTCTAATATTACATAGAATTAACCTTTTCTGTATATGCGTCTTTTCACCAGCATTATTTCTAACTGAAACAATATCTTTCTTGCCTGGGCACGTTCTGCTATTTAAATAACGTTCATAAAGTTCTTCTCCCATTTTATTAGTTTCTGTTGCAAGTTTCTGTGTTCTGTGTTTATAACTAACTGCCCAGTATTTCTTACTAACTACTGACTAGCCCCAAATTACGCACTAGTTTTTGCAATGGACCATGACTGTGGCACTAAACTGAGAATTTGAACTTTTTCTGCTACAATTTTACTTTCCCTAAACCTATCTTTTAACTTGCATAAAAGTTTTACATATTCATTATGGTAACTTTCTTCCTGGTCCTCAGTATCCTCTTAGAGGTTAATATTAAAGCTTTAGCAAACTTGAATGTTATTTCTGTAAGTCCCTTGATTATCACTTGTTAATTGTTAATGAATCACTGTAATTTTGTCCAACGAGATGTAAGTACTTATGTAGATATTTTTTCTCATGATACTCAGATTGTCTGAACATTACCTTTCCTTAATCCAAGACTTTAAATTGTCTCATTCTCATTATTGTAACCACTAAACCTTTTCAAAGTTAATGACATAGCCCCATAAATTTCCTTATGACAGTTTTATTTAGCACAGACACCAACAGAACAGTGCATTGTTGTACCAGACATCAGTGAATGCAACTAAGGACTGTACTTACTTAACTAATACGTGTGTCACAGTGTCCTTAAAACTGGCTGATTCAGAATGAGACCTGACTAAACATCTTGTTTAGAAATGCTGTGTTGTCATTTGGTGTCTCAACAGTTGTGGATAGCATAGACTTATTTGTACGTGAAGCAGAAATTGTGTCAGCTGGTCTCACTGCCGTCCATATTCCACACTGAACGCATGCTTCTGTTGTACCCTTATGGCAAATATTTAATTTAACTAAACATTCTTTACCAGTATAATTATTTATAAATTTTTTTACAATTCTTTGAAATGTTTGGGTTTAAGATCGTTCAATATCATGGACACTGGGTCAAGAACATGGGTGCAAGGTCAAGTTCACTCACATCCAATATGGCGGTTGGGTGATGTTATAACATGGCGGCTGGTCTGCTCTGATTCCGATCCCGCATCCCCTCTAAGCCCAAACCTCTTGAGACCTTGCTGTTAAGAGCTACCCAAACATTAGAATTTTTTTTTTATTTACATATTTTTTGGATCTTTAAATAAATTTTTGAAAGTTTTTAGAATTTTCAAGGTCATCCAAGGGCACAATGTCAAGGTCAAGGGTCTAAGTCACCCAGATCCAAGATGGCAGCTGGTCAGCACCTCAGCCTGCAGCCTGTGCCTCCGGAGGAACAATTTCTAGCTACTATAGACATTTCAGACACCATGATTATTACTAAAAATTCTCATCCCACTTGTTTGTTGCCTGCGACTTGTGTCAGCTGAGGGAAGGATACTAAATAACTTAACAGCTTGACCTCTATTGGAGGAGGAACAAATAAATGCTGCAGACAAAGAGATGGCATTAGCTTTAGCTGTTGCTAGTAGTTCAACATACATTAGTAAAAGGGAAGGTTATATGATAAAATGTTACGAATGTGGTAAACTAGGCCATATTATAACCACATCTATTAAATTGAATCCACCATTGTATTGCCACTATTGAAAAAAGTTGGGACATGTTAAGAAATATAGTGTATGGAAAAATTGTTGGAAAGAGGTGGTCAACACAGCAGTTTATGATTTGAACAGAACTGGAACGAGTACAGTTGAAGGTAAGACTCCATAAAATTTGTAGTTCAACAAGAATTATGACATAAAATATTTGGATAAAATGTGTATATTCATATACCAAAGGCAAAGAGGAGAAAAATGGGATCCTAAATCTAAGAAAGGACATCTTAATGGGGTATGCTGACAACTCAAAGGGTTTTTGTCTATATATATCTAGTGACTAGAAAGTTGAACTCTCCTGCATTGTAATTCACCACCTCAGATAGTGAAACACCTTATCCATTCATTAAGTAAAATTCGTATCCTTCATGTGAATCTCCTGAATCTGAAGAAAAAATTATCTGTTGCCTGATAAGACAAGTGATGAAGGGTGCAAAAAGCCTTTTTCTTTGTTTTGAGGAGAATACTAAGTTGGGAGTCGATCCGCTTAATCGGAAACATAGTGGTTGTGTTGGTAAACAAAAGAACAGGCAACTGCATCTGGAAGTTCATGTGACGATTGGGAGAATATACATAAATGTAAGAAAATATATTACTTCAATTTCAATGTAAGTCTTTTCTCTGACACAGGGGCGGATCTAGACTTCTAATTTTGGGGGGCGGGGGTCATCACTACTTTTGATGGGCCGTGGAAGAGAGATTATCACCTCATCACGGTTTNTCACAAATAACTTAAAAAAAGATGTTAACATTTGGTTTGAATAAAAAAAAACATTTATTTAAAGAACCAATTCAAGTCACCGTTTAGCATTTTTTGCAAATTTAGTAATAACTTGATCAACATCGATTTCAATGTCTTTATGGATATGCAGCACAGCAAGGCTAGTGAGCCTCCCTTCCCCCATTATTGCCCTCAGTCATGTCTTGAGGCGACGGAGTGTTGAGAATGTAGGTTAAGCTCTTGCTACACTAACTGGTATTGTAGCTAAAATCCTAAGAAACAAGTTAACACAGGTATACATATCTGTGTCGCACAAACCAATAATATGAGGCTAAGTCAAATAATTTGGAATTTCTGTGGCACTTTCAACATCACGCTTCTACTTGGATACCCCAAGTTTGAATTCTGCTATAACAATGGTGGCAGGAGCATCCAGGAGCAGTTCTTATGTCTCTGCCACTTTGCGCACAGCTACAAGATCTTCCTCGGTGTATGTCATACAAGGCAAGAAGATACCCAGATTAAAAAGTTCAATTACATCTGGGCTGAGTCTTTCCTTGAGATCCAACATGATATTGTCCAACAAGGGAATATGAATTGTTCTTCGGAAGTATTCCACCGGGGACTGACCTGGCTGTGTCTGATGATTCTCACGATGTGTCTGCCGAGAAACAGTGTGCATTGCTTTTAGCAGAACATCCAATTTTTCTGCAACCTCTTCTGCTTCAGAAAACAACTGCTGAAAATATGAATCAGTTTCCTTTCTCGTTTGCTCAAGGACGCTCATGGTGTCCTTTATCACATCTGCAGCACTCTTTAAGTCCAAAGATAATGTTTGAAGGAAGCGACTGAGTGGCATTGTGGTCCCTGAAATATGAGTAATGAAACAGAAGCATGAGAATATAACTACATGTAAATGTAACGTAGCAACAGCATAAACTATACAATATGCCAAACTTACCTAATTTGTTACTGAGGCATATAGAAGAGATAATGAACTCTGGACTGCACAGAGAAAGTCTAAGACACTGGGCATCAGATGCAGTTTGCTGTCCTTCCACAATTAAATCTCATATAGGCCATTGCATCTCTCCACCAAAGTGTCGCCCTAAAACTGCAGGTGGCCTTTGTGCCTCACTACCCAATGTTTCTCGCAGATCCCCTGCAATGCATTTTTACCAAGTACTTTTTTAGAGATGTTATGTCTCTTTGCTGAGGCATTAACAAATAACACAACTTTCTTCACTGTTGCTGAAGCATTTCGGCAAAGTGTAACAAAAAAATATCTTGCTAGTGAATTATTCAATAAATGGTTGCTACAAGGGCAGCGTCTTGCATGGACTGCTATCTTGGAAAGTTTATGGACTGCGCCCTTTGTTTCGGAAGCCATCACTGAGCAACTGTCATTGCCGATTCCAACACATTGCCTGTTAGTCGAAGCTGTTCACCAGAATCTTCAGGCCGAAAAATTTCATATGCATTACAAAATGTGACGAAGCCCTCCCTAAGAACTCCTTCATGAAGATAGCGGAAAGATAGACTGAACTGCTCCATGTGAGATATGTCTGTCATTTTGTCAAGTATAGTGGAATAAAATTTTGCTTTTCTCACTCTAGCCAAAATAGATTCTTGGATTTTTTCTTTCCATAAATCAATAATTTGATTCTGGATAGTTTTACCAATGTAGGTCGCACTAGAAGAAACAATTTATAAATGATGCTGTAGGTTTGAGTCACCAGTATCAATTCTGAAGCGTAAAATAGCTTGGAAGTTACCATTTTTTTTGCCACAGAACTGGAATAATTTTGTTCATGAATATCAGTCCTACTTTTTGAATCAGAAGTGTGATGATACAAGACTCCATCATCTCTATGGCCACACAAAGAAATATTTTGACGACCACAAAAGATAATACCGCTTACGATTGGTTGCAAATGCTCTTGATTCTCTTTAACTTGTGCTTCTCACTGTGCACAGACACGGTTAGCAACTTCGAGTGAAGGTGGGTGATATGTAAGAAGAAAGTTCTTTCCAGCCTCAACAGCCCATTGGTGGTACTGGTTCTGCTGCTGAGTCAACAGTGTTCATTTTTCTCCAATCAAATCATTGAAAGCTTTTAAAGGTTCCTTGACTATACGCTTAAAAGGGGTATTTTTCTGAAGACCACCACCCATGCCTACTGTGAAAAGGATGATGTATTTGCATTTAAGTCCTTTGTCTTTATGAGACACCACAAGCCAGTGGAACTTTTCCAAATGTGATCTCTGGGCATACTTATTTGTCAGTTTCCCCTTCTTGGTAACGACACAGTAAGGGAAAACATAATCTGGTAGGGGCGTCCAGTGGTGCTCAAGTAACATAGACTTGGTAAAATCATCTATAGTGCTCTGTTACTGGCCTACATAACATCCAATATTAGATGAATAATGAGGTTGTTCCAGAGACTTCTTTCCATCTTCGGAAGCAAAGTCTGACAACGAACACTGAACATCAACAAGTGCAGCATCAGCATCTTGGCCCTCTTGATTCAGAAGAACGACTGACAGCGACAAAAGCAGCTCGAGGGACTCAACTCTTACCTCAGACTCCAATCTTGACTTTTTATTGAAGAAAGTGTCAATTGTTCTAACCAGTGCATTGCGTTTTGACCCACTCGCAGTCTTCAATGCATCACTCTGCAAAAAAACTAGAGAAAATTAAATGCCTTGTGTGTGTACATATATTCTGTTTTATAAAATATATGTTCTATTTTTATGCGGTAAAGGATACAAATTGGCTGGAAGCAAATTGAGATACCTAGATGGCCTTTCAGAAGTGCTCACTTCCCTTGAACAGCATTTAATATACAGAAAATATGACCATCTTGTTTTTAATGTGGTTGGCCTATTCAAACAGTGCCTAGCTATCTGGATTTAATGAAACACTGACAACTAAATAAATGTATTTATGCCTTTTAAAAATTGTAAAAATATAGTTTAAGGCAATTGGTACGTATACAGGTATTACTAAATTAACACAATTGCATAAGTTTATTGTTGCATACCATAAGTATTAACATTTTAATTTTAAAATTACTATTAATGTAATTTATACGGTAACTAATGAAAAATGCAGATTTGTGACCTTAAGACTTATACCAAATAAAATAAACCTTTTAAAATGCAACATACTATGAATATCACAGAGTTAGTTTGATGATTAAGGGTCCTCCGGATAAAGTTTTTTATCACAATAACCTTATTTGTTGGCTGTGGAAAGCAAAAAAAAAAAAATAAAGCATTGCGCTTCACCAGGTATTTTTTCTAGGAAGTTTAACCAGCAGTGACTCTATAAAGTAAGAAGGATTGAATACTGCATTATTATTATCATGACTTGTAGAGCATTATTGCTAAAAACAGCGATTTTGACATTTTTAACAACCTTTGTCCTAAGAAAAACGTAAGTCCAGTACACACAGGTGTCGTTTTTGTACACGTTAAGTAAACATCACAGGTGTACGAGAAGGTGAACGCTTACAAATAGTGATGCGTACAAACTGTATTTGTACGTGAACAAGAACGTTTATACCTTGTGAATTACGACTTCAAATTTGGATGTTATTACAGTGAAACCTCTATTATTCGTTTTTCATGGGACCTACTGAAAAAAATTCAGCATGCGGAAAAACTCAAAAACTAACACCTAACCTTAAAAAAAAAAATTATTTTCATCCTTGGGTATACTGAGTTGATTGCCTGTAATGAACAGTGGGCATATCTTAAATACTGGATGAAAAAACATATTTCAATCATTCAATGTAAGTATTGTATTATAAAATATTGAAATGCACTCAATTTCAAAAACCCACCGAATGTTTACATAAAATTCACTGCATTTCTGCCAAATGTAAAAAAAAGTGCAAAAATCAAACAAAATTTATTAAAAACAATGATTTAAAATAAAAACATGCTAAAAAAATTTTAATTTAAGTACAGTAATACAGTACATAGTTTCATCATCATAATGCTGCATTTTATATTTTTTACTCTTCTTTGGAGGCAAATTTAACACAATTGTTTGAGTTTGGCATGTAAAAATCAGATTTTTTTAAATTATATTTTACTCCGCTAAAAATTCAGTTGCCTGCTAAATGTTTTTAAATTTCGCCAAATTAAACGCGAAGTCTGCTAAGTTGACAACACTTGCCATCTTATGTGACAGATGATATCACTGCATTACTCTTAAAAAAAGTTACTAGTGTAATTTTATCTTAAAAGAATTAATCCATGAAAACATACTGTTCCCCTTTACTGCTTGTAATTTACATGGTTATTTACCGTACTGGCCTAAAAATTATTACGTTTCCATTGTAGAACGAGAGTGAAGTTCAAATCCGTTCCGTCCATTATTAATTTCTGGTTCTGGTCCGTACCACAACCATTATACATACGTGTTTTATTTGCGCGAATATTCGTTTGCTGACTTGAAACAAAGAAATGCCTGCAATTATTATGTTTTACCTGTTTTTCGACGTGAGTAATTTAAAACAAATAGTGATTGAATTATCAAAAATAAATTACGTGGTTGTTAACAATTTCAACATTTCACAACTAGTTGTGTATACTAGCATTTGATGTTAGGGAGTGTGTTTACCTGCTCTTGGCACTACTGAATTTTGGCAGTACCAGTTTTACGATAGTTTTTTCACAGATAAACAATAGTTCTGAATATATTTTGGTTTTCATACAGAATATCTGATTGATGGGTGCTGGTAAATGAATGATTTAAGTGCGTAGCGTGCAATTTTTTTTAACATTGTTTATATACGATATTTGTTGGGACCATCCAAAAAAATCGACTGATACCGGAAATCGACATAAACGGGAACACGACGACGAGGTTTCACTGTACATGAAAGGTCATGGATTTTATATCCTTATTTTACCACTTACGGCTTTTTGTGTGTACTATGGCATTAATTTGCCTAAAAGTGGTAAATCTCATCGAAATGCATATTCGCGTGCATAAAATTTGTTTCTTTACATTCGACGTGTACCAAAAAGATACTGAGAAATAGAACAGTCCCTATCTCGCATTAGCTGGAGGTCCTTGTATGCTAGCCAATAGTATTGTTATGCTAGCCACTAGTATTGTTGGTGGCTGTTCACATGACACCAGTTTGCTACTAGTCAAGGTGTACAAGAAAGTGTTCACTTTTATGTACAAGAAAGATGAACGTGTGTACTGGGTTTTTTTACATTACCACCCTTATAGATAGCAGAAAATTAGAATAGTTACGACTGCTCATAATAATATTCTATGATAGGTCCCTTTACAACAATATTGCATCTCCAAACGTATATAAGAATAACTTCAATTTGTAATAGGGTGGTTTAATGATCATATACAAATTTTTGAGAGATTAGTCCAGAGTTTATCATGCAAGCCAAATAAAGATGTATATCATTTAAAACTGTAAAACAACACAATATTTTTCTTACCACTGTTAACACTTCAGCAGAGAGCAGGGACTCGTTACTTCTTAGCTGCATGTCTTCTTATACTACACTCAACAATAGTGCCCCCAACTCGCATGCAGTTACAAAAATAAAGCGCAAGTTGAACTGACTAGTAACGCACAATCCTTGCTGGCAATAGTTGAACTAATTCGAAAACTCTGCACATAAAACGAGCAGTACAACATTCTTATACATGAACTAACCAGTCCTTGCAACTTGGTTTCGCAGTCACCACTGTAGCAATTTACTTGAACAAATAATTAGCTTTCGCTTAGTTGTTCATTAATTTTTAAACTCAAAATTTTATACGTATTTTTGCTAAGTAATAATTTATTTAGTGATTTCATGTCTCAGAAAAGAAGTATATAATAGGTGACATAAACAAGCAATAATCAGCCATAAACATTGTCGTTCAAGTACCCATAATCATAACAAATAACAGAAAGTGTGTAATTATCTTGATTTTCAGGCTCATTTTGGAGATTGGTGTGACAATGTAGTCATGATATAATCCTTTTCAATATGTTACGAATGTTGTAGTTTCATAAAAAAAAATCAGTGCAGTATTTCAGATCATCCATTGATGTGGTTTAAATAAAATTCTTATGACAATGAAGTTGGGTTCTTTGGGGGNCCCCTTTGGATCTACGTCTGCTTTGACAATAGACCAGGATACCCAGAAACCTATGTAGAGGCAATTAATGGCATTCATGCAGAGAAATGGCAGATTGCAGTCAATCAGGAATTATACACTTTACTGGCAAACCTTTCTACATTGCTAGTAGTTATGGCTGTTGCAAATCAGTTGTTTATCTAAACCTCATATGGACGTGTTTTGGGGCATTTCTTCCTGATGATAGAGATGACACTGTGCATCTTTCTGTACCTCAAGGAGTTAAGACTTAATTTAAGAATGCAGTTCTAAAATTAAATAAATCGGTTTATGGTCTTAAGTAGTTCCCAGAGAATTGGAGCAATAAATTTAAATATAGGTTTCAGTAGAGCACAAATGGACAGTTGGAAAATAACACGACTGACATAAAACAAATAATAGTTGAACTAAGTAATATATTCAGAGTGAAAGATCTTTGTCATGTTGACACATATCTTGGATTATCAGTTGATTGCCTAAGCTTCATAGTTTCATAAATGCAGATTAGTAGGGGACCTAGAGGAAAGAAAAGAAAATCGACAACTGGACATATCATGATGTTGGGGAATAGTACCTTATGTTGGTCATCCAAAAAACATCTCTCGGTTGCCTTGTCTTCAACACAAGCAGAGTTTGTAGATATGAGCGCAGCTGTTGCAGATGCCTTTTGGCTGAAGAAACTTTGCCAGGATTGTTGGTCATCATTTTGTTAAGGAAATGTAGGAAGAGGATTGGTTGAACTACACTATGTACGGTCAGAAGACCAGTTGGCTTATTTATTGACTAAGTCATTGCCCCAACCCCAATTTACAAAGTTGAGAACATTGTTTTGTCTGATATAATTGATTGTGGTTAATTATTTTTATTGAAGGAGGGTGTTGAGGACAATAAAAACAATTAGACATTTATTGCTAAAAATTAATATTGACTTGGAGTTGTTTTTATTTTGTGTAAAAGTTGTGTGTGTACTATATCACGGGAAGCTTGTATTTTTTTACATAGTAGTACGAAAGATGGCAGACAGCCGTTGTTAATATATGACAGTCATTAGTAAAATGAGGTGTTTGTGCCAAACCAGCACCAATTTTTTACTCTTGAGATATTATGTTTTAATTAATATTAATTTTGATTATGTCTTCTTGTGTTAAGGTCACTACATGGACCAGAAACGACTCAAACAAGGACTTTATCGTCACCCGTGGGATGATATCTCGTACGTGCTGCCAGAACAATACGACAACTGATGTCATGCTTAAGTTTCAAGTCTTATCTAAAGTGGATTCTTTTCATTTTTTAGGTTAATCTTAATATGGTACAAATAAAGTATGTTATATATTAGTGTGTTACATATATGAGCATTTGATATGTCACTGCAGCTCATTTAAATATAAATATATCTATATTATAGTGGTGTTTGGTTTAAATTGTTGTGATGTGTATGTAGCATATTTTTTTACGATCATTATTTATGTTATCACGACACATTTTCTTTTGCTCAGTTTAGATGCTTGAAATATGATATTTTTCTGTGTACCAAATTCATTGAAAGACTTCTGCAATTTGTAAAATAGTGTAATATTACATTCATCATGCACAACAGTATTTATCAAAAATTCCAAAAGCGTTGTACTTGAATACAAGAAAAGCTAATGAACATAGTAGGAATTTCTAATTTCCTCTCTGCTTTTACTAAAATAACTATTGGGCACTTTATTCAATTAAATTTATCAGTTGCCGTCATTACTTTCAGAAGAAAAATATTAGCCTTGGTTGTTAAAAGCAATAATATTGTCCTTACTGCTTATCACAATTGTTGAATTGTAAAATTTGTGCTCCATGAACTGAGAATTCATCAGAGACAGATTTTTTGGTTCAGTTTTTAAGATTGTTACTTTTGAGAAACTGCTTGTACAAAAATTATTTCAGTATTTCTGCAGTTCAGACTTTTTACTTAAATTGGTACTGTAATGTAATTTACATGTTATTGCATTTATATTTTACTGCATAGTTCATGTCAATTATAATTATATATAAATTACTCTAACATATTGGAAAATTTGTACTTTTTTAAACCAAAATTTGTTTGTTGTGTAACATGTTAGGTTGTCAAATTATGTGCCAGACTAACATTTACTATGCTTAGTGGTACAACAGTATATGTTTTAATGTACGAGTATGTGTAGATGTAATTTTATATTAAGTTATATTTAGTATTTGCTCCAAAAATTTAGCCAAGTTGTATTAAAAATATTTTATGTAATTCCAGTTGTTTTTTTCATAGGATGGGCAACAAGAGCATTAAATTTTTTGGGGGTAATACTTGTCTTTTGCATACAATATGGGCACCTGTGAATTGTATGCTTATTGAAAGTAGATGTTGGGTTTATTAAAAAGCACTTAATTTGTTGAAACTGCCTTGTGTAACCATATTATTTGTTGTATGAATTTTTTTGGACTTAAAATTTATTTATAAATTAATTTCAGTATAACCAAATTCCCAATTTATAAGACATAAAGTTCCTATCATCACTTCTGTCTTATATTGTCATGTGTATACACACAATGGTCACAGATTATTTGTGAAATGTTCCACATGCATATCATAAAACAATTCAGGTATATCTTTTACCAGTTTAAAAATAGTTAATTAGAAATGATTGCTTGGGACAACAAGAAATTTAATATAATTTTGTTCTCATAGGTGTGTGTCAAAGCTGTTGGAAAATTAAAACCATTTTTTTTGTCACAGACGTAATCCCCCTTTTTTTTTTTTTTTTGTAAAATATTTCAATCAGCTAAATCTTAATATAAGTGCAATGGAAATTTTTAAAAATTGAAATTTTCCACACAGGTAAAAATACTTTAATCTTTTCTGTAGCATTTATTACACCAAATTTAAGTACAGTGTTTCAATATATATGTATTAGTTGGTCTCATGTTTTCTCATGTTTATTTGTATGGTTACATTTTTATCTTTTTTTGTTACAATATAAATCAAAATACATAATAAGAAGTTTTATTTTTATGCTTGTGATGTTTTATCGAATTTCCATGTGTTCATTCGTTAAGTTTTATTATTTATTTATTTTTACTTTTAAAATGACACACTTTTAATGCATTTTAATTGTTTAATTTAATAATTCATATTATTTGGTAAAAAATACTTCCCAACTAATTTGAGATCACATTGGCAGGCTACTCTTACCTTTTATTTGATAGTCTTACATGTTTCCGGTCTGCATTACTTCCCTTTCCCCGTCCCGCTGTAGCGAGAAAACAATGTGCCAAGGTCAGAGTGGTAATTTAATAAGGGCACCACGATTTACAAAGGCAAGCTGCCGCATGCCATTGTGGTGGTTCTATCACAACTTGCGTGCTCCTGACCTTCAGCAGATTGAATTTCTGATGTTATCTTTAAAAAATGTTCTGGTCAATGCTCTAGCTTCTCTCAGCAAGACTCGGGGTGCAGGGAGCCTTCTAAATTGGGCCAACGAGACTACTTAAGCTGTGACAGGCCTCTGAGTTGGGAGTTTCAGGGTTTGGAGGATTGCACGTCACTAATCGAAAGGTGTGCGAAGACAATGAAGCTATGAGCCAGCAGAGCGTCAAGTTGCGGCGAGAGTGACCAGTGGGAGTGAAGTCTGTGGACTGCCAGCATCAGTCCAGTGGAGAGAGACACACTGGCAGGTGGGACTACTGAACTGGATGCGTGAGTGACAGACATTTGGAACGATGGTAATAGACAGATTGAATATGTGTAAATAATGAGTGTGAATTGACTGTAACCAATATACACACACATTGATAACGACTTTAATTAGAATTGAGATGGATATTAAATATTGCGCTAACTGTGAATGACAAGACTAATAGATAGTTTGATGTTGTAAATAATAATAGCTATATAAATAAATTAAAAATCAAATTTAGTTATTTTATATTTAGTAAGACCTCCATCCCTCATGAACTCTGATATGCCACTCTGGCGTCTTTTAACACTGGTGTCAGAAGTAGGATGAAAGCATATAATTGTAAATGAAGTTGGCAATAGGCTAGTAATTAGTGATATTGAAAAATTAGTTGTTGTAGCTGTAGGCAAAAATAATTAAGACTGTATGTACGACCATTGCAGTGAATGTTAACTACAAAAATTTCTGCAGAACTGGGAGCACTATGAGCATTAATTGAGGGGCTAGGTAGCCAAATGGTTAGTGTGAGCACAAGTGTAAATAGCATGAAAGAAGATGTAAAAAAGTTAGTAACATAATAGAAAATGTAAATGAGGATGTAAATAGCCAAATAACTAATGTAAGTGATTTAGTAGATTAGAAAATAGACACAAAAATGAAAATCTAGACAGGAAAATATAAGGTATTAGTGAGTTAGTAAATACAAAAATTTACTGCGTAAACAAGAAAATCATCATGAGTGAAAGGATGGATACTGTAAGTGAAATATTGGACAGTGTAAATGAAAGGATGGATAGTGTCAAGAATGAAATGAAACAGAAAATAGGTGGAATGAAAAAGGACTGGCAGGAATTTCTTTAGCAGTGGAGTTCCACTATCACCACAACGGTAGCCGAGAAAAGTGGGGGACGCAGTGCAAGTCGTAAACAATACAGCAACCTCAGAGGAAAGCTGGCAGCTTCTAAGGTGTTGGTGTCATACAGCCAGGAGTGGGGAAGGGGGTCACAATTAAGCCTGCCCCTTATGATGCTCAGACTACTTGATGGGAGTACCAATACCAGTTTGAAATAGTCACCACCTTGAATGGTTTGTCAGCCAAACAGCAGACTTGCTACCTCGCGGCTATACCGAGAGGCCCTGTACTGAGTATACTACAATGTCTGTCAGAGCAATATCGACTGGAGTACCCCACACTGGTGTTGGTCTTGGGAGCTGCATTTTTACGACCGATACCTGCAGCATGCCCACCATGGCCAACTGCAAAGCAGCACCCAGCGACCTGGAGAGCCACTGCAGGAGGGCAAGACATAGTGCTGCTTTCACACCTATCTCTGGAAGGTTGCCCCAAGGATGCATGCAATATCATGGCAGTTGGCTTCTACATTGATGCCATCACCGACACACGGGTACGGCAAGCGGTACATCTGGCTGCACCCCACACCATGCAGGATACCCTGGTCTGAGCACTGGAGGTGGAGTCAGCAAGACAGAGATCCACATCCCGATGTCTGGTATGGGTAGCAATGCTGAATGAAGATGATGAATACAGCATGAAGAAGACACTGAAGGAGTTGTAGTTGGCAGTGAGGGATATTGTTTCTACGATACGTACCACATAGCTTTGCTGCTCCCCACCCAAATGGCTGGAGTGTTGGTTTGTTACATGTTGTGAGTAATTGGTGTTAATTTTTAGGCAGCGAACAACTGTTGAAAACTAGTAGAGAAATTTTCCAAAATTATTATTATTTTACTGTTCCAAAATTATTCTTTTACTAGGCTGGCAAATTAAGAGCATCAGAATCTGAACCTTTAAGACCATTGATCTGTTCTTATGAAAACTTTGAAAAGAAAATTATCTTGCTGGAAAAGAAAATTTAACTCTTCCAAGATTACTGAAAGTATTAAAGTTTGCTCGGTAACTCGGCTCTGAGTCAGTCAGCTTACAGTTTTCCAGCATCTGCATTTGTGGCGTCATTTCTGAAAGCTATTAGTAGGAATACAAAGCACTAATAAAATAAAATCTAGCACTTTTGGGCCTCTTCACTGCATGCCTGTACATATTTAATGCACTTGGGATGGCTCTCCTCCATCCCTCCTACTAATTAGGGTAGGCAGTCCCGCAAAATTAGTTAAAAATTTGTGGAGCCCTATGCCTACACGTCCAACTTCTATGAATGATGCAGAGATTTATGGGGATTACAAATGTACCCAAAATTAAGTAGGAAGTATATCTCGGAAGTACCAACTTCCTGAGACGTTTTATGCAACACAAAAAATTACAAATAAAACATTCTGCTAGCCCTAGCATACTTAACTTACAAAGCTGCTAAGAGGAATGAAATTGGTTAGTTTAAGTACAATTCAAAGATTTGCAAAACTATGAAAAATTACAATAAATCCTTGAAAAATTATGAATCGCATACCAATTATTATCTGTGACTAGCTGTGCCCGCGGCTTTGCTTGCGTGGAGTACAGAATTATTGTTTAGGTTTTTTTTAAAATAAAGTTGAATTTTACATATTTATTTATTTATTGAGAAATTAAATGGTAAAAATACGTATTAGTATTTCTCTGTTATATACTACCGCTGTATTTTTTTTAGGTGTTTTTATTCTACACAATTCTTTACTACATGATATTGTTCAATCTTTAACGGTTTTACACAGCATATTGCAAGAGAACGTGCTGGTGGCAAACTTTTTTCCGACTTGATTAACTATAATCGTCACTGCTTACTCCTTATGTTACTTTACTTAAAAAAATATATACTAAAACCTGGCCAGAGAACATAGCTATGAATTTAGAAGAGAAAAATAACTTAAATCGCATAAATGGTTCACGAGTGATAAGCGCGTAGACAGAGAGACGTTGTGTTTTATGATATGTATATAAGAGAAAAGAAAATGAACTACCTGAAGTGTGATAAATTAATTTACATCATACTAGAAATGTCTATCATGCAGTTTTAAAAATAGAAATTAAGAAGAATATTCACCTTGTAAATGCCAACTACTTTATTTAAACAAACAGAAATTTACTATACTTGACACATGAAAAACTGTACTCAAGGCAAGCCTAAGTCTAAATTTCATATTACATAAACATTGCTCTTCAAATAAAACACAGTTGGGATCACACAGCCTGATTTTAAACTGTATTGCTGTGTTCAGCATACACATTTTTAACTAATGTAGCTCAATTCTCTGTCTGGTGCCAAGAAAATAGTATGTCACATATTGAGATTAATAAATGGTTATTATTGTAGTTGACAATAACAATTTTGAACAGTTTTTATAAAATTGGAAGTATGCGAACTGCAGCACCGATCATAAAGTTTTCAACAGAACTTGTGTAAAATATGTATTTACATTTACAAAAGAATTCACACACCTGATAATTCTCGTATAAAATATAGAACACCAGATGCTCTAAAAGCTAACTACAAAAACAGCAGCTCCAATAAATTTCTTGAAAAAATATGCATATACAGTAGGTTAAAAATTAGCTCAAAACTAACAATACCCTATGTTCAAATATAATGGAGATACAGGTAAGATCTGCATTACTGCACTATACTTTAACACATTTAATACAAGCTCAAGAGATTCTGAAACACTTTCAAACCAAATGTAATGAACTTGTGTCTCAAGTTTTTCATACAATATTAACTATTATATTACTAGATATATTATTTCTTAACTGCTGTACAATGTCACTTGGGTGCAATAATATCAATATTTTGAGAATATAATTTATTCCATACAATTTGGATGAAAAAATTTGTATTGCAACATACAATAAAAGCAATAAATATGATAGGAAACACACACTGTCACAACTTAGCTCTGATTATTACAAGTCAACAAAACTACCAGTTAAGGAAAAATGGAAATGTTTGTATGCTCATTTTACATCACATTTTCTAACCTTGCATCTCTGATGAATAATCTGAATGAGTGAAGATATTTGGCAGATTCTTAACATCAAGGTCTTGAGAGCCAATGAGGGCAAAGAGAAAACCTGCTAATCAGAAGTACTGTCTGGCACGATTCCCACATGTGAAAATCCGGGAGTAACCCCACCAGAAATCGAACTCTGTTCGCCTTGGTGGGAGGTGAGCAGTCTAACCATGACACCACCATGGCCCCACGGATAATTTGAGACGGTTTACAGATTGATTCTGTTAAATTTATGAGACAATGTAATGTCAACATGTACACACAAAACCAGCTACACCTAATATGTTGACGTGAACCACGCGCCCACTAGCTCCTTGTGCCCACTCTGATCGCCATAGTCACATCAACCGCACCAGCTACACCGGGCCGCACCAACCACATCAGGCCAAGAGTGCATAGTGCAGGTCGACAAGAATGGAACTTGCACCTTCTTGCCGACAAGGATTACGTAACTGAAGAGACCGCCCTAATCATTTATTACAAGAGACAACTCTTTTAATAAATAAGTAGGCAATCCGAAACGGGGTTTACCCCAAAGCAACAGCCGTTTGGCACTCTGGCAATTGGTCGTTATGTCGTAACAACTCGCACCGCGACATACGACGTGCCGTCAAACTGGCCTGAAGGCCGAAGCTGAAGTTATAAGTGCCCCAGATTGTAACCCATAGTGCGCAGCATTTTTCCGAACACATCAAGCAGATTCATATCATTCACAGCTACAGTCAGAGGTGTGTTTTATTATATTAAGAGCAATCGAGCATGGCAACCCACACCCTTTGTCCAGGTGGACTCGTCCATCCCTTCACGAGACAACCACCTGGCAACACTGTAGCCAGTGAAATGCAAACGCATCATAGGAAGTGAAATACAAACACTTTTCACGATAAATGTAATAATGTATTTAATATTTAATTATAAAAGAGCAATTATATTTTCAAAAAGGGAGATTGCCTATAAAGGCCTCCATCCTTGTAACTTGTCATGTAGTGCGGTGTCACCAATGTGTTTCAAATAATTTATACAATTTTTCACCATTACAATAATATCACAGTGTGGATGTCATGTTTGACCATTCGGCGTTTGACGTCGGTTCTCATCACTTGTGACGGAAGCCGATGTGACTCGTGCAGTTCGTCTCAGCACTCGAGCCACAACGGCGGCGTTGGTCGCCTGCTCTGTGAGTCCCCTCGGTACCGTCATTTACGCTGTAATCACTCCACTGCAATAGTTAATTAATTAACCGTAACATTTGTTAACTTTCTTTACTGTACCGAGGGGAGAGCCACCCGCACTCTCACCAGAGAGCTTAACGCTACTGCGTATTCGCATAATACCAAGCTTATTTTCACACTAAGGTCACCGGCAGGCTGTAAGTGCTGGGTTTGTTTTATTTCACTATTCACATGTAATCAAGCACAGTGAATAAACAGCTTTACAAAGTTCAATGTGAATTTATTATTGTCCTCCGAGACACAGGGTACTACACCCTTTGTAGTATTTCTCACAATTTCTAGTATATTTCAGGCGTATGAGACGGCCTACAGTCTCGTCATAAGATGTAAATAGTGTAACAGTAAGTACATGACATCATCATCTACAAACTGGCAGAGGACATCCAGGGCCCCCTGGCCCATCGACTGAATGACCCACATCACTAACTCTCCACTGGGTTATGGCGCCGGGCAATCCATCACTCGACCAGCCCTGAGTAACCTCGACCACGTCAATGTGTTTTTGCATAATGCAATGTTTTAAAATACCATCAACTGGGGTTGCTTTGTCTATCATGAGGTGACTTTGTCCCACACCTTGGAAAAACTTTCATGAGGTGCTATTTCCTGTGTGGTATAAAAAAAACAAGCTAGCGACAATGGACTCCATTAGGTAGATTGTTTATGTGATTCAAAGCTATGTAAACTAAAGAGCCAAAAAAACTGGTACACCCACCTTATATCGTGTAGGTCCTCCTCNCCCCCCGAGCACGCAGAAGTGCCGCAAGATGGTGTGGCATGGACTCAACTAATGTCTGAAGGTATGCAGGATGCAATTCACCCCATGAATCCTGCAGGGCAGTCCACAAATCCAATCTGCGCCAATTTGAGAAAGGGTTGCACGTCTGTCACGTTTAATGATTCTCATCAGTCGTCGTTTATCCCGTTCTTTCACAATCTTTTTCCGGCCACAGCGATGTCGAAGATGTGATGTTTTACTGAATTCCCGATGTTCACGGTACACTCGTGAAATGGTCGTATGCGAACATCCAAATGTTATCGCTACCTCGGAGATGCTATGTCTCATCTCTCGTGCGCCGACTATAACACCACGTTCAAACTCACTTAAATCTTGATAACCTGCCATTGTAGCAGCAGTAACCGATCTAGCTGCCAACCGTATTGCGTTGCTCTGATAGGTTCCATACCTCTGTTATTTGCATACGCACGCCTATACCAGTTTTTTTTACTCTTGAGTGTATTTATCTAATAGATTGATTTTTACAAAGTGACAATGGGTTATGTTGTCTCACTGGTCTTTCCAAACAATTATTCAAGCTTTATCATACCTCGAGACAGTCACCCCATGTCAAGGTGAGATTGTCCCACTTTTTTCAGGAAATAAGTTTTGAAAATTAGGAATGTTTATAGTTTTGAAATATCATGTCAAATTGTTCGTTGGAATCTCTTGTATTCAATTAAAATACTGGAGCAATAATAGCTTATAGCTGTTGGTTTGTTTTTGCAGTTTTTAAGTGACAATTTACTCTACCTTTACAAATGCTATACAATATACACAACAATTACCACAAAACATGTTGCACTGCAGTCATATACACAATGGTTAATAGGCGGTTTACTCACAATTTAGTGGGCACGTTAGAAATCAATGTTTGAAAATGTCGCTGTCTTTTACTGCATTACAAGTTGTAAATAACTTAAGTTGCCTTTCTCCCGGTAAAGTTGGGAACAAATTATAAAAGGGTATTCCTGAAATTAGTTGCAAGTGAAACTGGTTTATGCCCTATAAAGTGGATTCTCTATTCATCGTTTCTCAGGGGACTGACAAAATATTTCAATACATATGGACTCTCAATGAATGTGGTCTTGAATGCAGATAAATCTAAAATGGAACCACATATTATGTTCCAGGGATGCAGGATTTCAATCCATCCGAATTCAATACCTAGAGGTTCCATAGTATTAATTAACTTGAGACCTGACATAACAGTAATTTATGTATCTTATCAATTCAAGTGAATTCTTATCACTTCGTGCTTGAAGGAAGCCTATGATTGCTGAACACCATTTAACACTTGGGGAAGATAACAATACAGTAAGCTGTTTGGCAGCTGCACCTAGTTTGTCTAATGTGTATCACTAATACAAACGAAATTATGACAAATACAGCATAATTAACTATATTATATTTACAGGCAGAAAAGAAGTACAATATTTTATCACTGCCCCTTGTCAAAAATTTAACTTAACACTCGCACAATACAGCGTTAGTATTTTAATTCCAGTTTTATGTTATGAATCCTTTAGTTCACTTGCACACCATTTCAGATGGTGAGCACTTAAGTGAGAATTCTGTCGTAACAGCAAGCAGCATAGCTAAAAAAAAGCATATGAAATACCGTTATGCAGAGTGTCATGTAAAGCATGAAGGTGCAGTGAAAAATTATTGTTACAGTTAATATCCTCAATACGAAACAGTTCAACTGTATTTGCAAGTGGCAGTGGGAAAAAAAATTAGCTGAAAGTGGAAACTGCATTAAAAAAATACTGTTATACATCTCAACACCTACGTATGCAAGATTTTCAGAGCTTTCTTGTTTTTACATCTCTTTTGCACAGCTGCTGAAAGTATCTCTTTGTTGTGAAGCTTGACTGAATGATAGATTTTCATTCTCAGGAACAGTTTCATCACAAAATGTTTTGGGAAATGGGGACATGGATGTACAAAGTCATCATTCATTAACTTTGAGAGAATGAGCTATCTTACACCTTGACCAACTATGTGCTTCAAAAACTGCTCTTTGAATATTTTGTCAAGTCTATACAGAAAACTGATAAAATCTTCACATGGCATCGCCAATCCTCCAAAATCCCCCTTGTTGCTGGGATATGCTTATAAGTGACAAAACATTTGTGTAGGATATACCAACATGTCACTTGATTTAGCATAATCTTGACACACTTCACAAAAATGGTGACCAAGTGTCTTAGTTATCACATATCTCGAAATATACACTAACAGACATTTCACTATTTGGTAACATCTTTACCTGCCTTGCTTTTCATTTTTAGTTCATCCAAAAACTCCAGAACTTCTGAAATGTACTGCTTGTGCTCAGATTTGTCCGACCTTGCACACCTATATTTATTTTCTGACACAAGACTTAAGCTGTTCACGCAATCATATATTTTGTCAAATGTTTCTATAACTTCAGCTGCACCTGGAAGCTCAACCATTACTACATTTCCATTTATTGCAGCAGCAAATGTATGACTTAGAAATTGTGTAGCCAACTTAACTTTCATCTTAGAAAACCCATTCAAGTAGATGTGACTGTCAGTTAGCTTGGGTGCTACTCGGTGAGTGTGCTGCTTGTCCATAAGGTACTTCTCCTCAATGAATTTCCAAGCTAGCACCTTATTGACAAAGACATTGAACAAAAGATTATTTATAAGTGACTTTATGGGATGGGAAGTGTCAAACAAGAAGTGGATTTTTTGGCCATGCTCTTCAAAATACAGCTTTTCTGGAGTCAGCCCAAGGGATCTAACCATCTGAAAGAAGATTGGCGCCCAAATCAGGAATCGCTGCTTGAACAACAAATTTGATGTTCTGTAGCTGTTATCAATTCACAAAGATTTCTCTGACTTTTGGGCAGGACAGGAATCTCCAATTTCGAGACAGCCCTCTGGCCATGAAATTAATTTGGATGTTGCAACTGTTGGAGTTCCATCTGGTGGGTTCTGTGAGAATCCAACCATCCAATCTCGAGCAGCATCATAATGTATATGTTTCTTCAGTGTGATTTCATCAAAAAAAACAATACATTTTTTGTCCAGCTGAGAGATTTCATTTGCTTCCAGCAAATGCATGATCCAGTCTGTAGACTCTTCTTGGACTGGGACTTCGGCAACTTTTCTTTGTAAAAGCCTAACATAAGGCAATGGCAGGTGCTTAAAAAGTAACTGGTATGTTTTTGGACTGCTAAAATGAACAGAAAGTGCAAAAGTTTGCAGCTCTCTTAAATATTTTTCCCCTTTAGGTTTGTAAAACTAAGAAATACATTTTTTAAGCTTACGTGACCATTTTTTGTCACACATACATGAAGGTTTGACGTGGACCACTCCTGCACTGCATGATCTGGCATGGCTACTGTCATTGCGTCATCGGCCCACAGTGCGGCCAGTGGGACACGCACGTCGTACATCCCTATGTGTGTCCACATCGTTCACAGAGTGATCCAACCGAGTGCCTGTGGTGTCCATAGAGAGTTCTGTGTAATTAGGATAGGAATCAAGTGTTAGAATATGTAGTAAATAACCTTAGAATTTATCGCCCACAGGCAAATGTTCGTGAAATTCGCCGTTAGGGATTGCAAAGTAATTACAGAATAAATGCACACCACGTGCATATTTAATGAGGTGTAGAGTAGCAAGACTATGGTATTTGAAGTGTACTATAAAATTTTCCAAGTGTAATTGTGTGTCTAATCAGCCAATTAGTGACGTGCGAAATAATTAGTCTTTCTTTCAACCTGACCGTTCCGGTCGTAGAGTGCCCCAAAACTTAACAGACTTAAATTTTCCACGTGCTCTGCATGGCACCACATAATCATGTTTGTAGGTAGATTAGTGCTTAATTAAGAACTCTTAACTCTACAGCATTATGAAAACTCACTCAGAATGTTTCAGTGCTTTATGTGTATATGTTTCAAGTTCTATGTTAATGAGGTCAGTTAATTAAATTACCTCGTGGAGTGGCGCGAGCTCTCGGTAAGGACGCCGCTGACCCACGCCATTTCTGGAGGTCTGATTCCACGGGTCTTAGGTGCTGCACGTGCGTCGCGGGGACCTTTCATACTTTGTTCGGAACACTTAACTGCAATAGATTAACTTAATTTACTGGAACTTTTAATTAGTTTACCGAGTCTTCCCCGCGTTCGCTGCGGCCCTCTGTTAGCTCAATTTACCGACCCTGGAGGTTTAATTACTGTTGTAAGTTTTCACGCTTTTCTTGGCCTTTTTGTACACTAACGGCCGCTGACAGGCCTTGTGAGTCAGGGCCACTTTAATTTGTATTGCCTACATGTAACAGTGCACACTATTCAGCAATTTAATTTACTTTAGTTAACTGAAACTTCTGAGTTCTCATTGTGTTGTATTTCGGGTACTGGCCCTATCCAGGAAGTCATCGACGCCTCAAGGAGGCATCCTTCATTTATAAGGTAAAAGGTAATACTAAGATGTGCTGGGGAGCCTGAATACCCCAGCTATATATTACGTTTTCCATTTAATTTATACTGCTTGTGTCAGGGAATACAGCCACGTGGTCGTTCGGACCACGATCCTGAGAACTGTGATTTCGTGTTCACCCAGTGAGCTGGCGCCCATTCTATTCGAAACAGGAATATTGTGTAATATTCTGACTTTTTCTTAACAAAGTCGCAGGACGAAGTCCGTATCACTATCCCCGACCGCTCAGGTAACATTAGTATATGGCATGTGGAATGCCTGGTTTTCCTGTCCAGAGTGGCTCATCCAACAATTTCACCGAGGGACTGCGTATTTTAAGGCGAATGGCCCGCGGTACCCTGAGATCATCATCAGCAGCAGCTATCAACACCATCTGCCGAAGGGGTCTTTAGCCTAGTCTGGTATCCAACACCACCCTGCCAACAGGCATTAAATTGGCACTCTTCCATGGGGTCATTTCTTGCTGCGAACCCTCATTGTTCAACATTTTTCCTATGTAATTTAACAGTCATTATAGTAATTAATCATACCATGTTAATTGTTGGGAATGTCTCCATGTAAATTGTACCATGTTAATTGTATGGAAAATGGTAGGCCTATTACACCATGAAAAAATTTTAATAGTGGATAGGATAATGAAGATAAAGGAAAAGACATGAATGCAAAGAAAAAATAAATAGTAAAAGTGTTAATATTCAATAAGTGGGTAAGTTTAACCTAAAAAATTAGTTTACGGTGTTAATTTTATGCCTACTAAGAATCTGTTTGTGTACAAGAGGTTATTTAACTCTTTCGCTGCAGGATTTTTTTTCATTTTTTTTACCCAAAAAGTGTTAAAAAAATGTAAATTTTTTTAAATTTATTATTATTATCTAACACATAAACTATATATAAAGTATATACAGGCTATTACATGTGCAGATTTGTGTGTGCAGGTTATTACGTGTGCAGACTTTCATGTAGATTTATTGATATGGTACTCCTCAAAGCAAGGCACAGGACAGAGTAGAGGATAAATTTGCATGTAAGTAATTTGAAACACACAGAAAGAATATACAAAGTTTTCACTGTTTTTTACATGTGCAGACTTTCCTGTAGTTTTTTTTACTGTAGTACGCCTCAAAGCAAGGCACAGGACAGAGTGGAGGATGATTGGGGCAATTCTTGCACATGTAGATGGTTTGCTTCCGTT
>NQII01000998.1:0-13573 GCA_002778355.1 Clitarchus hookeri | reverse complement strand
TCATTGCCTGTATTTCCTCAGGAGTACACTCATTCCACTGATGGTACCTTGAACGAGGTGATACTTTTTCTGTTGTCATATTTTCATAAAACTGGGATGCATATACATTTGTTTGGTCTGCTACTGTAGCAAAAGTAGACCTGGGAAAAAATTTGTAAAAACTGTCTACTGCTGTGTCATTTGAGGTTATGTTTTTTAGTGACGAATGTAAACCTCTAAACAATGTGGTCAGTTCGTTAATATTTATATTTTCACTGTCCGTGTTCAACCAGTCATTACTATTTACAAATACAGTTTCAGTTTTCTTCCCTTTCAAAAACTGTTGCGCAGGATCATCACTCACTGTGTCACTGTCACTGTCACTATCACTCACATTTTCTGACTCCACACTATAAGTTATTTCATTTTCTGTATTGCGAAAACCAACTTCGTTTTCAGATTCACTTACTTCCAAATCTGAATCTGAATCAGCAAACAAAATATCGTAACATTCTTTTTGCGACAATCCTTTCCTACTACACGATGCCATTGTTGGCGAGAATAACACCAAAGATAATACACTCACAGTATGTAAATACTGTGCCATTTATAGTCAAAGATAGTTTCAGAACATTGAGGTATCAATTTTATAGATAGCAGCACTTATTAGAATACAATTGCATGCCGAACGCACATCACAACTTAGGAATCCACCCAATTCGACTAAAGTCGCATGCCGCAAGTAAGCGATAATTCTCTGCATTCGACAATAGTCGAACATCGCAGTCAAAGAGTTAATGGTTGTAACTGTGTGGCACTTGAATAAATTAAATAATATTTTGAAAACTAGGCCACAAAAATTTAATTTATGACAATGTTACAAAATGCTAGCTTTAAAACTTAAAATTAGTTATGCGAAACAAAAGAATACTTTGAAAATTGCAACCTAAAAACAGATCTTTTTTTTATTTTTCCATGTCATTAGGCGATACAAAACAATAGATACTCTCCTCTTAATTCCAATACGGGATTTTCCGGAAAAAAAATCCCCAGAAAATGGTACATATTGAAATTACTTATCACACAGAACACAAATTTACTAAGGGTATCATAATATTTGTATTACATACTACGAAATGAGATAGTGGATAGGGCTATGAATATCAAGGAAATTGTGGTGTAAAACATGTAAGTTGTATGAAATAGACAGGTCATTTGCGTTCCGTAACCATGATAAATGCAAGAAGACCTAACTTAAATAAATCAAACTTCCCTATATGTGATTACTGGGGGGAAGAGAGTGCCGATACATGATAATGTATTAGAAAAAGTTTTATAAGTAATCTTGCATCTGTTCATCCAGCCACTATGATCCACCTATCGTGAAGTTAGGTTTAATTTTGGTAGGTCTTCTGAAATTTACATGGCTAGCTGCAGCAGTAAGTAAGACCTTCAATTCCCACAGTCACATGCAACAGTACAATGCACATTTAACTATACATACATACCATGTAATAACTAGAGTATACATTTCATTACACACCCATGTAAGCGGTGAATATAGCTCTTTTGTGATGTACTGCTGATAATATATATACATAGGACCATCTATTCAATTTGTGTAAACACCTAAAACACTCATATTACTACACATTAATTATATTATAACACTTCACATGGAAACAATTGAAAAGAAAATTCACACTTCCTCACAATTTTACGATTTAACACGTCTCATGAAAATAATCGCAACAAAACACACATAACTAGTACTCGTAAATCACAAGCATTCACATGGTCAAATTCACACGGTACACTGTACTTCTGAATGCTACCAGCATACAAACATGCCGTGATATAGGTAAAAATAAAACCGGAAGACCAACATTGCTGCACATTTGTATCCTGTCATTGTAATGTTGTTGAACAAATGTATCATGGTGATACATATCAAATACAAGTAAACAATACAAGTAAACAACACTGGGGAATGTTTTGTTTATGATATACTGTATGTATATATACACACTGAGGCGACAAAAGTCATGGGATACCTCCTAATATCGTGTCGGACCTCCTTTTGCCCGGCGAAGTGCAGCAACTCGACGTGGATGGACTCAACAAGTCGTTGGAAGTCCCCGGCAGAAATATTGAGCCATGCTGCCTCTATAGACGTCCACAATTGCGAAAGTGTTGCCAGTGCAGGAGTTTGTGCACGAACTGACTTCTCGATTATGTGCCATAAATGTTCGCTGGGATTTATGTCGGGCGATCTTGGTGGCCAAATCATTCGCTGGAATGGTCCAGAATGTTCTTCAAATCAATCGCGAACAGTTGTGGCCCGATGACATGGCGCATTGTCATCCATAAACATTCCATCGTTGCTTGGGTACATGAATAGCTGCAAGTGGTCTCCAAGTAGCTGAACATAGCCCTTTCCAGTCAATGATCGGTTCAGTTTGACCAGAGGACCCAGTTCATTCCATGTAAAAACAACCCACACAATTATGGAACTACCACCAGCTTGCACAGTTCCTTGTTGACAACTTGTGTTCATGGATTCGTGGGGTATGCACCACACTTGAACCCTACCATCAGCTCTTACCAACTGAAATCCGGACTCATCTGACCAAGCCACGGTTTTCCAGTCGTCTAGTGTCCAACCGATATGGTCACGAGCCCAGGAGAGGCGCTGCAGGCGATGTCGTGCTGTTAGTAAAGGCACTCGAGTCGGTCTTCTGCTGGCATAGCCCAGTACAGCCAAAGTTCGCCGCACTGTCCTAACGGACACGTCCGTCGTACGTCCCACATTGATTCCTGCGGTTATTTCATGCAGTGTTGCTTGTCTGTTAACACTGACAATTCTGCGCACACATCGTTGGTCTCGGTCATTAAGTGCAGGCGGTCGGCCACTGCGTTGTCCATGGTGGGAGGTTATGCCTGAAATTAGGTATTCTCGGCACACTCTTGAAACTGTGGATCTCGGAATGTTGAATTCCCTAACCATTTCCGAAATGGAATGTACCATGCGTCGAGCTCCAACTATCATTCTGCGTTCAAAGTCTGTTAATTCCCGTCGTGCGGCCATAATCACGTCAGAAACCTTTTCACATGAATCACTTGACTACAAATGAAAGCCCAACCAATGCACTGCCCATTTATACATTTTGTACGCGATACTACTGCCATCTGTATATTTGCATATTGCTATCCCATGACTTTTGTCACCTCAGTGTATATTAAGATTGAAAAATTCAATTTTCAAACTATACAATTGGAAAAAATTACAACATACCAATCTTTAAATGACTTTTGAAACAATTATTAGAAAAAGTTGACTAAATTATATTTCTTGACCAATTATAAAGGGGGGAAACTATTTAAGCCCAGTAAAGCCTCCACTTCTTAAAAAAGAAACACATTAAAATTACTAACAAAAAAGGTTAAAATTTTGGCGGAGGCAGTCAAAAGACCTGTCAAAGGTCTAACCGAATAAAACTGTTGCAGACAAAACACATATTAAAACGTACTTGAAACACCCCAACGCGAGAGCCGCGAACACCAATATTACTTAACAATGATTAATTATTTGGCGGCGAACAAGACAATAGACAACACTTTAAAACAAGGAGACACAGTAACACGAACATTTTAGTTTAACCGAAACAGAATTTTGATGGGCAACTGAAACCACAATTTTGAAAAGAACTAGCATTACTGCTCACCCAAGACGAACACAACAATGCCACACAAAACACTAAAACATTAAAAAAGACCCCAACATAAACACAAAAATTGTCCATGACTCACAGTTAATTACGCCCTAATGCTCGACAGCTAAGACAACAAGACTAAATTAAAAAGAGCCACATCGCTTTCTCAACGTCCTATAGGACGACAAGTGCGGCAGTTTTATACCATTGTAGATCTCTTGCAGGTGACACATTCAGGCGATGTCAGGGCATAGAATAGGGAGAGCTCCAGAGCCGAACTACGGCTTAAATAAGCTATCAGAGCTGTATAATAAATTATGATGCATGAGCGGAGGGGAAAACGAGTGAATGAGGACAGGGGTGGAAAGAGGAGAGGATGGATCCAAGCCAAGCAAAGATTATACCACAACGTTGTGTGGAAAGCAAAGAAAATATCTTGCACGAGGGGTGCTAGTGTCACAACCCCCACCCAAAATCTGTGCACTGGCGACCAATCTCTAAACATCCTGACGAAACATCAAACACAATACAAAATGAAAGTCAGTAGGAAAACTCGTAGACACAAATAATTAGAATCTGTAGCATAGAAAGAAGAAGTCCATAGGGCGATGTCATCGATATAATTAAAAATAAACTTAAATTTATACTCTGACAAAACATGATATAATACCCGGAACAAAGCTTGACTGCCAAAACTAGAGTTCATAGGAATACACGCGAACTCAATCTGGCACCACGGTTTGCTAAAGGTAGTGTACTCTGGAGAGAAAAAAAAAACTGGTATAGGCGTGCGTATGCAAATAACAGAGGTATGGAACCAATCAGAGTAACGCGATGCGGTCGGCAGCGCCTATATAAGACAACAAGCGTCTGGCAAAGTTGCTAGATCGGTTACTGCTGCTACAGTGGCAGGTTATCAAGATTTAAGTGAGTTTGAACGTGGTGTTATAGTCGGCGCACGAGAGATGGGACATAGCATCTCCGAGGTAGCGATAAAATTTGGATTTTCGCGTACGACCATTTCACGAGTGTACCGTGAATATCGGGAATCCGGTAAAACATCAAATCTTCGACATCGCTGCGGCCGGAAAAAGATCGTGAACGAACGGGACAAACGACGACTGACGAGAATCATTAAACGTGACAGACATGCAACCCTTTCTCAAATTGGCGCAGATTTCAATGCTGGGGCATCAAAAAGTGCCAGCGTGCGAACTATTCAATGAACCATCATTGATATGGGCTTTCAGAGCCGAAGGCCCACTCTTGTAAAGTTGTTGACTGCACGACACAAAGCTTTACGCGTCGCCTGGGCCCGCCAACATCGCCATTGAACTGTTGATGACTGGAAACACATTGCCCGGTCTGACGAGTCTCGTTTCCAATTGTATCGTGCGGATGGACGTGTATCGGTATGGAGACATCCTCATGAATCCATGGACCCTACATGTCAACAGGGGGCTGTTCAAGCTGGTGGAGGCTCTGTCATGGTANTAGTTAGGGGCGTGTGCAGTTGGCGTGAAATGGGACCCCTGATATGTCTAGATACGACTCTGACAGGTGACATATACGTAAGCATCCGGTCCGATCACCTGCATCCATTCAGGTCCATTGTGCATTACGACGGACGTGGACAATTCCAGCAGGACAATGCGACACCCCACACATCGAGAGTTGCTACCGAGTGGCTCCAGGAACACTCTTCTGACTTTTGACACTTCCTTTGGCCACCTAAGTCACCAGATATGAACATTATTGAGCATATCTGGGATGCCTTGCAATATGCTGTTCAGAAGAGATCTCCACCGCCTCGTACTCCTATGGACTTGTGGACTGCCCTGCAGGATTCATGGTGCGAATTGCGTACTGCATACCTTCAGAAATTAGTCGAGTCCATGCCACGTCGTCTTGCGGTACTTATGCGTGCTCGCGGGGCCCTACATGATATTAGGAAGGTGTACCAGTTTTTTTTGGCTCTTCAGTGTATATTTCCTGCAGGAAGGATCCATAAAACACTCGTGAAAACTATTATAGAGATCTAACACTGAAAATACGCGTGATTTACACAGGTGCTGAAGGGCACAATGAATAGTACGCAGCAGAAATGGGTCTTTGTGGTTTCTTTTATCCACCAGGGAATGTTTAACCACCAAACGATACTTGTCGCTATCCCTGTTGTGCAACAAAAAACCGGGTGAACAGCAGTCTGACGAGGATGGAACAGTAACGAAGGCTTCTAGCAACTTATCAACGATCTCCCTAGAGGCTCGTGGCTTGTAGTTAGGCTGTCTGTTGGGGGGAGGGAAGGGGTTATTTTTAGTTTGGGGGGGGGTAGACATTTTAAATGTCGATATCGCACCAGAATATCATCCATCAAGGAAAACGTAAACATAATTATATCGCATTTCCCAATTCGCGGAGAGATGATGTCACTAAACTGATCCCTCAACTGATTTAATTGATTTTGAAAATATTCAGTTGAACTTGTGCCGTCAAGTAAAGATGAAAATACTTCTGGGACTACGTCGACCTGAAGACCAATCCTGATGTTCGGGGCAAACCCACAAGATAAATAGAATACGTCCAGGTTAACAGACGCCCTAGTTTTCCCTAATAACTCAAGCCCTAAAATAATATCACGGGAATGATCTGAAAAAAACCCAAAAGGGAAACGTCCAGGAAAACCTACCGATTATGAAATGTAAGTTCACAACAATGTTGCTCCTAACGACGTCACCATTAGCCCCACACAAACGCTTTTCATACATACACATGACATGAACATTGGATACGATCTTCAATTCCCATAGGTGTTTCAAAAATTTGTTACTCAAAACAAAATGAGTAGCCCCGGTGTCAACTAAGGCTGAAAAATTCCTCTCCCCACAAGTGATTAAAACCATTCACTTCCCAATTGTACGTGGGACTTTACCTTTTCCCCGACTGGACAACCTACGCCGATTTCCAGTCAATCCTTGTTTCCCGCCTTCGGACAAGTCCTATGCAGGTTCCCGAGCTCGCTACAACGAAAATACTTTCTTTCAGATACCATAAGTAGTTAGAAATGAGCGGTTCTGCGCCACCTGGCTCCTGGCAGGGGGCAAATGGCGCTTCCACCCCGCGGCAGTTGATGACGTCACCACGGCGCGCGCGCTACGCGGCGCGCGTGCTACGCAAGACGCCTGGCTGTACGCAAGGCTCTCATCGCTGATTGGCTACGCGAGGCTCTAAAAAAAGACGCACGTCACTACGCGAGGCTCTCACAATTTGTTTCGAAAATGAATTTTTTTTATTTTAATTTTTTTAAATTTAATTTTTTTAACTGATTAACTACGCGAAGCTCTCGAAACTAGCAAGTCATGTTAGCTGAAGAATGTTAACAAATATACATTTAAGCACTATGCAAACTTACAAGCATAGTTGGCAACCATTTAAGATGTACTCGTCAAATTCGTATCATAAGCCTCGGAGACAACAAGGATAATTACCAAATAACCATTTAAGCCCTATGCTAACTTATAAGCATAGTTGACCGTAATTTCCGAACCGTTTATGATGTAGGCACCAAATTAATAACATGGGCCTCGACACAGACAAGAAAACTTACCAAATAACCATTTAAGCCCTATGCTAACTTATAAGCACAGTTGGCCGTAATTTCTGAACTGTTTATGATGTAGGCACCAAATTCATAACATAGACCAAGACACCAACAAGGATAGTTACCAAATAACCATTTAAGCCCTATGCTAACTTATAAGCACAGTTGGCCGTGATTTACGAACTGTTTATGATGTAGGCACCAAATTCGTAACATATACCAAGACACCAACAAGGATAATTACCAAATAGCCTTTTAAGCCCTATGCTAACTTATAAGCATAGTTGACAAACCGTTTATGATTTAGACGTCAAATTCACATCTTAGAAATCAGCGCCGAAAAGGGTAATTATCAAATAGCCATTTAAGCGCTATGCTAACTTACAAGCACAGTTGACGAACTGTTTAAGATATAGACATCACATCACACGTCAGTCGCTGACGTTACCCTACGAGACTCTACGCAAAATAAGAACGTCTCTACGCTAAATAAAATATAGCTATGCGAGGATCTTACAATTTTTTTTAATGATTAGCTACGCAAGACTCTGGAAATAAAGTCACGCAAGGCTCTCTATCACCCAAAACACAGTGTATAATTAAACAAATACCTAATCTCAACCCTCGTAACTCCAGCGCATTCCCGCACGATAGTTTTAACAAAACTGAAATGCGAGGTTATCACTCGTCGGCAATTCAGACAAGGATAGTTACCAAATAGTCATTTAAGTCCTTTGCTAACTTATAAGCATAGATGACCGTAATTTCCGAACCGTTTAAGATGTAATCGCCAAATTCATATCATAAGCATCAGTGCCAACAAGGATAATTACCAAATAGTCATTTAAGCCCTTTGCCAACTTATAAGCATAGTTGGCCGTAATTTCCGAACCATTTATGATGAAGGCATCAAATTCACAACATAGGCCGAAGCGCCAACAAGGATGATTACCAAATAGTCATTTAAGCCCTATGCTAACTTATAAGCATAGTTGGACATAATTCACGAACCGTTTTAGATGTAGACACCAAATTCATAATATAGACCTCGATTCAGACAAGGATAGTTACCAAATAGTCATTTAAGCCCTTTGCTAACTTATAAGCATAGAGGGCCGTAATTTCCGAACCGTTTAAGATGTACTCATCAAATTCATATCATAGACATCGACACAGACAAGGAAAATTACCACATGATCATTTAAGCCCTACACGACCCTATAAAAATAGTTGGTCTTAATTTCCGAACCGCTTAAGATTTGCTCGTCAAATTGACATCTTAGAAATCGACGCCGAAAAGGATAATTAGCAAATAGTCATTTAAACCCCATGCGAACTTATTAGCATGCACCCTGACACAAAGGATGTCACCATATATATACACACACACATTCACTTACACAAACATATACATGTACAAACATGTACTCACCCAAACATGTTCGCGTACAAACATGCATTTACCCAAACATGTTCGCGCACAAACACACACTTACCCAAACATGTTCGCACACAAACACTCACTTCCCCAAACATGATCGCACACAAACACACACTTACCCAAACATGTTCGCACACAAACACTCACTTACCCAAACAGGTTCACGCACACACACTCACTCACCCAAACATGTTCGCGCACAAACAAGCACTTACCCAAACATATACGTACACACACTCACTAACACAAACATATACGGTCACAAACATACACTTACCCAAACATATACATGCACACACACATGCACCCACCCATTCATATGCCAACACATACATACTTACCCAAAAATATACGTACACACACACACACTTATCCAAACATATATGCACACGCACAAACACTTACCCAAACATTTACGAGCACAAACACGCACTTATTAAAACATGTTCGCACACAAACACGTACTTACCCAATCAGGTTCCCACACAAACATATACTTACCTAAACATGTTCGCACACAAACACTCTCTTACCCAAATATGTTCGCACACAAACACACACTTACCCAAACATTTACGAGCACAAACACGTACTTACCCAAACATATACATACACAAACCGCACTTACCCAAACATATACGTGAACGCATGTACTTACTCAAACATATACACGCCCAAACATGCACTTACACAAACATGTTCACACACAAACGCTCACTTACCCAAGCATGTTCGCACACGCACTTGTACTTACACAAACATGTTCGCGCACAAACACGTACTTACCCAAACATGTTCACACACAAACACGTACTTACCCAAACATGTTCGCACACAAACACGTACTTACCCAAACAGGTTCGCACACAAACGCGTACTCACCCAAAACATGTTTGCGCACTTACCCAACCATGTTCGCGAACAAACACGCACTTACCCATACATGTTCACACACAAACTCTCACTTACCCAAGCATGTTCGCACACATACATGTACTTACCCAAACATGTTCGCACACAAACACGCACTTACCCAAACAGGTTCGCGCACAAACACTCACTTACCCAAACATGTTCGCGCACAAACATGTACTCACCCAAAACACATGCGCACATGCACACACTTACCCAAACATATTTGCGCACACACACGCACTTACCCAAACATGTTCGCGTACAAACATGCACTTACGCAAACATGTTCGGGCACTTACCTAAACAGCTTCGCGAACAATCACGCGCTTACCCAAACATGTTCGCACACATACATGCACTTACCGCAACATGTTCGCGCACAAACATGCATTTACTCAAACATGTTCGCGAACAAACACGCACTTACCCAAACATGTTCGCATACATACACGCACTTACCCAAACATGTTCGCGCACAAACATGCACTTACCCAAACATATGCGAACACACACGCTCTTACCCAAAAATATTCGTACACAAACACACACTTATTCAAACATATACTCACATGCACATACACTTACCCAGACAACAGCCCGCGCTTCTTGCAAATGACTAAAATTATGCAAATATATACCGATGTATAGCTTACGGTATCTGACACGAATAACATGAACTATAGTATGCTACCAGCCAGCATACTTTCCAAGATCAATATGATACACGAGAAATGAAAGCACTTAACCCGAGGAGAGGAACTGTTTCCTGCTACACATCATGACCTCCCAAAGACGTCTGTCCCAGATATGCCTCATTATGTAATATTATATCCATAGGGGACAGTATGTATTGCATCGTCCAGGATCTTTCGCTTATCATCCATCCAAGAATGGGCCAACTTGCTGGTACATTCAGTATATTTTAAATCACGATGATGATATTCTGCATAGCGCTTCGTTGAGACGTGCGGCTGGGTTGTCGGCTCACACCTGCACACACTCTCACACGAGCGCACACACACATACACACACAAGTGCACACCCAGGCACATGTCCACGAGAAGAGCCATACATACATGTACACACATATATATAATGCATATGTAGACATACACATGCTCAGGCGCACACCCAACACACACATGCGTATATATATATGAATACATACACATGCGTACACATTCACATCCAACATACTTGCATATACATGTGTTTACACACCCACACCGAGCATATCCAACATACACAAGTATACATATGTATACTCGAGCACAAACACGAGCACACCAAACATATGTGCGTATACATATGTATATACATGCACACACAAGCACAGCCAACATACGTGCATATGCATATGTATACACTCACGAACACACGAGCACACCCAACATACGTGTGTATACATATGTATACACACACAGAGGCACAGCCAACATACATGTGTATACATATGTATACATTCACGAACACACAAGAACACCCAACGTACTTACGTATTCATATGAATACACGCACGCATGAACACACACACACATCACTTACCCTCAGCATCGTTGCCCTCACACTTACCATCGACATTAGCATGCTGATGGGTCCCGGGCTTGGACCGGACAATACACTATTCCTATGACATAACCATGACGTGAACCGCACGTTCACGAGTCCTTTTGCCCACTGACTGCCGCAGTGTGCCCACACCAGACGCACCACACCGACAGGCTTGTGGGCACGAGTGCATTAGTGTTTAGTATTTATTCAGTATTGATGTATACCATAATTATCGTGTGTCAAAACAGTCATCACATACATAGCCAGCCAGGGACATGTGACATTTTCAAGTTGGCAATGCAGTGGCTGCTACGAGTCAATACTTATATTTAGTATTAATATAATGGTGTTTTATTATGTAAGTACAAGGGTAATTGTGTTTTATTATGTAAATTGTGTTTAATTATGTTTATATAAGGTATATCATGTTTACATCTCATTAGCATTTTAAGTCGCATTTGTTTCATCTCTCCACCGCCAGGTGTCGGCCGTGCTTAGGTGGCGCGAACCGATGCATTGCGAAGTCTAGTAGGCAACATCACTTCGGCGCGAGCGGAGGTGGTAAGTATCTCGTTTCACAAGAACCTCGGTACCAGCCTCTCAGGCTGCAACCTCACTCAGCAATCGCATCATCATATCATTCACGAAGCAACTAGTATTTTTATGTTACATCTTACCGAGGAGAGAGCAGCGTCACGCGCCTTAAGTAATTAAAATCCAGCAGTGTGTTTATATGACCACGCGGTCACCACGTGTTTGTTCAAAGTGTTAAATAAAATAATTATATACATACAAAACTTGAGTGTGTTATTAATTCAGGCGTGCGCAGCGGCCATACAGCTCGCAATTTCTTAATATCTGATGGTGTGTTACCAGAGAACCCCTGGGCCGTCGGCCGAACGACCCAAAAATCTCATCAGCTCACCGCGGAGCTGAGGCGCCGGGCTATTTCCATAATCATTACATTCCAACTCTGGTAACCGACCGCGTCAACCAATTTATAATGACATAAGTATAGTGTACAAGTAGGTTACAATGTCGAAAATGAAAGACAACCCTCCTAAAGAGAACAAAGCGGACTAAGGAACGTACAAATAGATAACATCATAGGGAAATTACTACTGAAGAGAGTGTTACAAGTATGATGTTGCTTACAACGTTTCTAATGGAAGATCACAGCCTATAAGTAAGCAAGGGAACAGGTGAGTGAAAATGAATAAAGTCTATACATTAGACATTGCGAAGGTGTGAGATACCTGCACTTCTTGCAAACGTATAGAGAAAATTGTAACTTAAAAAATAATATCCCAAAATCAATTAACATGTAAGTCCTTCCTACAAGATGAAATACTTCACGATCTTGCATGCCAAGCCGGGAGAGCTATATCAGAATATTCCCAATTTAAATTATCGTTTAAGACCGTCCTACTAGATGATATACAGCACACGCCTGCATTCCATGCCAGGAGAGTTATCTCAGAGTCTCCCCCAACATATGTGCGAGGGTTATCTCAGACCATACACAATGATAAAGCATTAAAGGCAACGCACACTACTATGAAAACAATGGCGGGAACAGTCATGTCACTACTGTAACATATCATTTCCATATGCCTACAATGCGAAGAGACATATGAAGCAAAAAATGTAAGCTATCGCTGTAATAAAGTGAGAACACCACAGCGCATAAAGGAACCTAACATGCTATGCGAGGCTGTCGTTCACTGAGGAAAGCCGAGACACGCAATACAAATTGACATGTGTATAGTATATATATAAGCGAACATCACGTAAAATGAAGATCATTCCGTTGCCGAGCGATGTTGTGAAAAGCAGTCTTGTTTACAACAATATGAAGACAGAATCAATGGATTAAGACTCACCATCGCCAACATCGGCATCAACAGCAAGGTACACTGAAGAGCCACTACACGCATTACGATATCATCGTAACTACTACAATCATACACCCTGCTATAATATGAGGATGGAACCAATAGGGGAAGATTTACCGTCTACAACCTAGCCAACAGCAAGGGGCCCTGAAGAGCCGATGCAAGCGATANGGAACCAATAGGGGAAGATTTACCGTCTACAACCTAGCCAACAGCAAGGGGCCCTGAAGAGCCGATGCAAGCGATACATCACCAATGTAACTACTGTGGAAATACTTTTAAGACAAGGTATAATTCATGTCGGCATGAAAGTTGCCATTGCATGTTCAGCCCGGCATACAAAACATTCCACTGTGATGCCTGTGATGCCATGTTTGCCCGAAGTGATGGTGTGTATAGACATAGCAATACATACAAAGGCTATGTTCGTCGTTCATCAGGAAGCGAGTGCAAGTAGTGCGGCAAGAAATTCAGGAAG
>NQII01000997.1:610459-650854 GCA_002778355.1 Clitarchus hookeri | reverse complement strand
GCTAAAATTGCCTGCAGAGACCGCTGTTTGATTATTTAATCTGTAATTATAATTATAACTAACTATTAGTCTCAGTAGATAGATAATTGGGGGTTTTGGAGCAGGCTTCAGTCTTCGGATGGACATAGCATCTGGCAGAGGACCAGAGGTGACCTTAACCTTGGACCTTGAAAAACACTCCAAATGTAATGTTTTCCCTGAAAAAACGCAAAATTCCTGACTTTCCCTAAAAATTTCCCGAATTTTCCTCCAAATCTATCAAATTTACTGCAAAAAAATTCCTTACCAAAATTTTTATGAGACAATCAGTCTAAAAATAGCTAGACCTTGTTTCAAGAATTTTTCCCAGTTCATGTCGTGCTCTGTCATTTCATGTCAACACCAACCATCTTTTTTCAGGAATGTTCTAGTTCATCGCCCTTTCATGCTACTTCATGCTGTCACTCCACCTTGTTACTATTCTACAACCTATGCCTATTCTAAACATAACCCTGCTAATTTAACCAAGTACAAAATTATGGGCATAGTTAACAATAATTTCTGAACTGTTTATTTGCCAAATTAGCATCAGTCATCGCCCCTGAGGTAGATCAGGGTGGATAGGCCAATTATACCTTAAGCCATTTTATAAGCATAGTTAGCCATAATTTCTCAACTGTTTAAGATATACCCACCAAATTCATATCATAGACATCACCCCTTACGACGAAAATTTCCGCACGGTCAAGTATGCCCTAAGCCCTCGAATAAGCATAGTTGACCACCATTTTCTTCAGAGTGAGCCACCAGGACATGGGTACCAGTAAAAGTCTAAATTATGTATATATAAACATAATCTGTTCACTTATAAAACAGTCATATTGACAAAGCACTGAAAATGCACACATTTTATAAATAAGACGATAATTTCAAAACTTGCAGACAAGTGTATCCAGCGACAGGTCTATGGATTCGTATTAAAAAAAAAATGTTATTACGGTGTAACATCCATCAATTATACAAAAATAATTTTATAAACAAAATTTTTGTATTTAATTGAATTTAATTTTATTTCACTTTTAAAACTTGCAGAAAAGATGAATTCACAGAGAAATTGTTTGGCATAATATGTCCAAGGTGGATTTGTAGCACATGAAGCCGCAACCATATGCTATGAAAAGCACAATTTCATAAATAAAAGTAATGTATTTAAATAAATACATTTTTTATAACTTTTAAACCAGTATATCGAGCAGCATGTCTACGGATTCTTTCATTCAAAGAGAATTAAATATTATGTCAGAAAACGTGATAGAGGCGATAACCAGCACAATTTTGAATTTTATAAGCATAGAATTGTGTACGTAAATATACCAAGTGTTATGTATTTTCGGGCTCGTGTTTTTGAGTCTAATGCTAATTTGACATCATAGAATTTGATTATTCGAATGTGTTCGATACCACATTGACGTCAGTAGGCATAGGAATTTATCTCAGGTTTTCTAAGGTAATTATGTAACGAGCCCGAGCCACGAATACAGGACAGTGCCTGCCTTACCTAAGAACGTGTTTTAAGTGCATTATGCCTATATCAGACAGCTACGAGCCTACAGGCACAGTTGGACATCATTCAACGACTGTCGGAGTTAGGCACATGGATATTGGAACGTATCGAACCAGCACAGGTCTATCGGAGATGTAAAATGATTTATGCCTTAAGCATTTTTTATGGTCATAAATGGTCACCATTTTCCCACCCTCGAAGTTATCGTCACAATACATATATTATAGGTTTCACCCATGACCTAAATCAAAGCTCATGTAGTCAATTTGTTCGAATGCGATGTTGGGTACCAATATATAAAAAAAAAAATAGATTTTACATAACTAACTTCTAAATTTTAAATCTCAGAGACTTAATATAATGTGTTGCATGTATACAGGCGTGTATTTTAAAGGCGAATTAAAATGCGATATTAGAAACAGCTTATGGTATGTGTGTATCCCATGACGCCATACTGGATTTCATAGGAATACTTATGATTGAAAAATTTCGCAGTATCTTGGCAAGCCACTTATGTATGGACTCGTGTAGTGCCAAAAAGTATCTTTACCATGCTCGGTTCAAATATGTTCTCAGATTTTGCCCATCAGGCAGGGTTTTTTTGTGGCACGTGTTTATAGTTTTAAAAGAATTAGTACTTACGAAACACTAAATAATAAATATACGTCTAATTTACTCTTACCTAAAAAGTTTTGTATGATTATTTTCGGCCATATTTTGCGTTCGGGATGTCTCTTCATGGTCCAGCAGTAGTCGGCCAGCATATTGGGGCTCCATTTGCCTTGGTACCTCTTTTCCATAGTAGAAATCTGCTGATGAAAACTCTCACCATGTTCATCAGAGATAGTCAAGATTTTCAGGGAAGAAGTCTAGGTGAGAGTCCAAAAAGTGAATTTTCAAAGACATGTTGCAGTGCATTCCTTTGTACGTCAGAAAATCACTCACTATTTCACTATAGTTTTCTTCTTTATTATTGCCAAGAAATCCACAACATATATTTTTGAATGATTTCCGAGCTGCTTTTTCCGGTGGATGTAACAGTTACTCAAAATGTTCATCATCCTATATAAGTGATCTTATTTGCGGCCCTATAAATATCCCTTCCTTCAATTTTGCATCGCTTATTTTAGGAAATTTAGATTTCAGATACATAAATGCAGCAGAACTTTTATCCATTTCTTTTACAAGCTTTTTTATAAGCCCCAGTTTTATATGCAGGGGAGGTAAGTACACCTTTTCGGGATCCACTAATGCGGCATTTGTTACATTTTATGCCCAGGAATAAGAGATTCACGTTTAGGCCATTGTTTCTTTATGTAGAGAGACTTCCTATCCCAGCTGTCCCATTCACACAAAAAACAGCAGAATTTCGTGTATCCAAGTTGCAAACCTAACAATAAAGCGATGACCTTCAAATCTACACAGATATTCCAGTTATATTTAATATAGTTATTTTTTTCCAACAACAATTTCATATTTTCATGTGTCTGTTTCATATCACTGGCATGCGCGACAGGTACAGGGAGCGGCAGAAATAACTCCCGAATTTGCCACCGCCATGGGCTCGGCGCTAGTGGTGGTAGGCGGCCCGGGGTTGTGTCATAGTGCAGCACCACTGCTGCCATTTCAGTCGCCACAATGGCATGGAGTGGTGAACATCGTGCGTTCGTCCTTGAAACCTATTTTAAAAATAGCGATTCTGTAATAACAACGCAGAGATTATTTCGTACGTGCTTCGGAATAGGTCGGCACGGTGCAGTCCCTGACAGGAAAACCGTTCTANAATTTTTACTAGAATCGTTTGTGTATTTTTTATTAGCCGTTCAAATTCGGGAGTTATTTCTGCCGCTCCCTGTATTAGTGGTAATTCATTCCCATTATGCAGTAATACAGCCTTCAAACTAACTTTCGACGAGTCTATGAACAATCGCCACTCATCTGGCTGGTGTTGATGTCCAAGAACCTCCATTAATGAACAAACATTATTACAAAAAACTACATGGCCTTCTTTAGAGAAGTATTCACTGAAATCACTGTCGCGACTACGATAAATGCATAGCCGTGTATCTTTTTGGAGTAGATTCCAACCTTTGAGCCTGGAACTTAAAAGCTCAGCCGACTGTTTAACAAATTTAAATCCCGTATAAGATAATTAAGATCATCTTGAGTTAAAAGGTGAGGTTCTGATGAACTGCTTGCTTCAAAAGTAGGGTCACTTCTCTCCTTTCTTTCGTCTTCAGTATGAGCTGGGTCGGAGTCGGAGTTATCACTTAAGGCCATGAAATCTGGACACTTTGCTGCAGGATACTCTTCACTATGTGGCACAGGTCTCATTGCAGAAGCCAAATTGGGATATTTAACTGTATATTTTGTTTTGGAATTAATTCCTTTAATGTTGGTTAAGCAGAAATAAGTCAGTTAAATGGTCCTTCTGTTCCCTCCAAATCATAGGGACTGAAAACGGCATATGATGAGTCACATTTTTCCATCCAGTGAGAAGATTAACACATGATACCAAAATAAAGCTCATAACATTTTTTCACAAGTTATGATGCAAGGTTGTTATAAAATAATATACATATACATATTATACATTTAGTTATGTGGGGTTTATTACTCTTGACTATTACCCTTAAATAACATTATTCCAAATAAAAGCTGCAAATTTATCAGGTAAAAAAGGGTTCACAATTTTAGATAATGGTACATTATTTGGAGATGACAATTCACAAATAAGTTAAAACAGAAATATTCAAGTATGATGGGGAAAAGAAAACATGGAGACGGAGACAAAAATATCTACACTGATAGTTTCGTTTAATCGTGATTAAATTACTTTTATGCTGAAACCATGTGACATATAACAGTGAAATTTTAAACATACTTAAAAAAATTATAATCTTAAAGCAGGAAAGGTTGGTTGGTTCACAGTTGCAATTAAATGTACTGCATATTTATTATTTATGTCTCCAGTGCTTATGTATGATTGTCAGGAAATCCTGATGCAGCCCTTAATTTTCGTTTAAAATGTGTTCAAAAATTCGATGACAGTGAATTGGTCTAAAAAAATTTGAATGTTTAAAACAAACCGACTTGCCCAATGTTTGTTTCCTTACTAAATATCGACACACTGTATTTGGTTAAAAAAAAATTTTAGTCAAACTGTTAATTATGTAGGCGAGTCTTTGAGTTGTGACTTGTCAAAGCTTCCGGACCGTCTCTCCATTTTCGATGATGCTAGACAGTTGCAGCTTCATACGCTGACAAACAACTGGGAAGGTCAAGCAACTCTGATGGAGGATTTTAGTACGCTTGGTTTATAACGGCCCTCACGAGGTATGTGCTGTTCATGGTAAAGTGAGCAGTAATGAGGGCCAATTTTTCTATTATTTCAGCCGCATTTTATTATTAAACCACCTTTTTGAATAAATATTGTCATGTTAGTAATACACAGTGTATATATTCCACCACACTCGGAAGTTAACGTCTAAGGCTAAAATAAAACATATTTATTGACTATTATTCCAAATGAAGGCCTTTCAAAAAGTGCTCACTTTACCGCGAATGGCCTATACGAAACAGGCTGTGTCGACTGTAAGATTCAAAATTAACTGCAGCGCTTGACCTGGCGCTTTGGGACGGGAAGATTGAGGAGGGGGGCCTTCCATGCTATTGTTTAAAGTCCTAATTGTTTAGTATAAAAAATATATAACATTTCAATTGTATTTTTCTATCTTTATTTTTAAAATGTTCAATATAAAATATGCCACTTGGGAACTGGAGGCAAGACAATGCATCATTTTCACTTAAGTCCCCACACATGATTCAAAGTATACCCGTACGTCGGCGAATTGGCATGCTAGATGCAAACCCATTATTTAATTATCAACTAGTTTCAAAAGTAAGAAAGAAAGGGGCTATGCCTACAGCTGAGTCAGTGAAGCGACGCAAACCTTAGAAAATTTAATATCATAATTATTTTAATATTAATTAATATGATCTGAATAAATCTAAAATTACTATGCTTAGAGGGTTTATGCTATAGTAGTAGAATATGCCATTATTACGTGTATGTTTAATTAGATAATTTTTACCTGATAAGCAATTTAAAAAAAATGTGGTCCATTTTAGTCTAAAGCATGAATTTCAATATACTTATATTTCCTTTCAATATAAATTATATGCTTGCCAAATGTTTTCTACCTCAAATTTATTTTCAAACTTTTGATGTAGTTACTGCAAACAGACATGAATTGTTTATTTATCTGCATGCACCTAGAGCCAGACGGGAAGATAACGAGCAGCACGCGAGCCTGAACGCGATAATTCTGCTGCAAGTAACACTTTGTATTTTGATACAGGAACAATAAATACCAAAATACAAAAACGAAAGTCATTTCCAAAAAATACATAGTTGATTATGTACAAATATATACGCTATACTTTTCACATTACAACCTCCAAATAAAATTAGTTTTTAGTAAAAGTTATTTAGAAATATAATTTTTTTTAAATCACATTATAAGCAAGTACAAATTATTTTAAAGCATTACGTTTTCAAAGATTATTTTACAAGTCCAGAATAAAATTAGGTTTTTAACAAATTTATTTGACTTTGAAAAATTACTTTTTCAAAGATTATACTACATTTTCAAAATAAAATAATTTGTATTAAAACATTTCTATATGTTGTTCACGGTTAACTGTGCACTTTTGAAAGTCCTACTTAAGATCTACTTGCATGCGCATTATGTACATTTCCGCCATATGTAAATTTAACATTACCATGGGCCTGATCACGTTATTCATGCATGGGTAAAGTGAAAGTCTGAAATTATTAGAAAAGTAAATATTTTACAAATTTTCTAATAAGATATCATTCTGCCAGTGAAAATATGAAGTCGATTATTGATAAACTCAGAGCTCGAGGCTTTATTGTATGAAATATTATGTATAAGAGTGATTAAGTTAATAACAAGTGCGATGACCTGACGGGGCGTGGCCTCGAACAAGTGAGTGTGTTTCAAGTCAAGCGAGGTCTTTACAGGGCAGCGAGGTCATTTTCTGTGTAGGAAGAACATGGAAAAATAAAATGTTGGTACTATAGTGAATGCTCTGTAATAAATGGGAAACCTTTGTTTAAAAAGGTTTGGTGGTGAGATGCAAATCAAAACAATAATATTTATACTATCATCTGTACGCAGAGCTTAATTCGGCTGCAGGGTGGTTGAATTTGAATACTTCAACGAAGGCAAACGTTTTCTGTGTGTGCTATTACTGTCTTTTGTTTATAAAATTATTTTATTGAAAAATTATTTGTGTTGCTGCAAATAAAAATTGTGTGTTTTGGACAAATAAAAACCAATAGCAGCAGCCATAAACTGAAAAATGTTAATAAATTTTCAACAATAAATGGTCTCATATCTGCTCGTATGGCCCGCTGTAACTGATTAAATATTTTATGTAAAATATACTATATAAATATATATATACTTATGTAGGATTGTCTGGTTCTAAATGTAAATAACATATGTTTAACAGTATTTGCTTTTAAAAAAATATTTTTGGGTGCATATGTACGGAAATTTTAATGTAAGAGATAATTACAAAGATTTCGAAACTAATTTTATGTACGTACAAAGTAAATAGTAAATATACTTACAAAGTGAATAACTTATATACAAGTTAAGACTATCGTGTGTTTGGTAGAAAACAGCATATCTGTCTGTAATAATTATAAATGTGGAGCTCCACGAATAAAAAATAAATAAACGCGGCAAAAAAATAAATTATAGTATATTGTAAAATGAATTTACAAAGTGGCTGGTCTGTACGAGGTGACATGGTTTCAACACACCTATTTTAAAAGCAAATGTTCTATACTAAAAAGAAATCCTTGGATGCGCAAAGGTTTGATGACAAAATGCAAATCAAAATATTGTTTATTTTTATCGGATGTATGCAGAGTTCAGTTCACCTGCAGGAGAGTTGAATTGGAATACTTTAAAGGATTCTACAATTTCCGTCTATCTCCCCTGGATATTACTTTAACAAATATGTATGTTGCATGCAATACTGATGTTAACATAAATCCAGCTGCAGTCGTTGGAACTGGGAAACGTTTATGACAAGTATCGTTAAGTTATTTTTTAACGAAAATTATCTCTGCTAGAGAAACGAACTGGGGACTTTTGATAATTTATTGTAATGTGTACATTAAATGCGTCTGTTGACGAGTAAAATAACCAATACAGATGAATATACAACAAACTCTATCTGTACACGTCAGAAAAATAGCATCACTGGTTAGTATCATGTAACTGGTATCTGGTCACTGGTCACTGGTTAGTATCATCACTGGTAACTAACTGGCCAGCTGGCACTTCAGCCTGTAGCCAATCTCCATGTATATCATACGGTATACATGCGTTTCCACGTTTTTAAAACAAACAAAATTAATTTATATTGCATACATTGTAAATAGGTAAATTAACATAGGTTGTGACGTTTATGTTGTAATTAGTTTATAAGAATCAAGTATGGAAATATAGTACTCCAAATGCCTATTTTGAAAAAACTTTTAATGCATATCTACGTCTATAAAATCGAAAGTGGAAATTGGACGACTGAAGCCCAAGGCGTTTGAGTATTTATAATATCTTATGTCATATTCGAATTATTATCAAAGAAATGTCTGGTTGTATGCTTTATGTAATATATCAAGTTTGGATATGTTATGTGAAACAAAAATTTTATATTAATGGATAAGTGTATGTAGTGATGCATTTTTTTATATGAGCATTTACGTGCTTATCCCTATACATTAGAATATTTGGAAAACATTTAAATACTTACAATTGTTATCACAATAAAATGAATCATTCTTGTATACTGTATAGCTGATTAATAATTTTTTTTTTGTATTTTGGCTTTTATGTCCATGTACATAAGGTCAAGATTCTTCTTTACTAATTTCTGGAAAACCATGCACCTTAAGTAAAAAATGCTAAATTGTTTTTAATTTGATTTTTGATCAAATTTACATATTGAAAATTTACTCAATTATAAATAAAAAAAACCACAAAGTATTCTCAATTATGCATGGATCGATAAAAAAATACACACACACACACACACATATACACACACACACACATACACACACACACATATACACACACACACATATACACACACACACATATACACACACACACATATACACACACACACACATATACACACACATATACACACACATACATACATACATACATACATACATACATACATACATACATACATACATACATACATACATACATACATACACACACACATATACACACATATACACACACATATACACACACACATACACACACACATACATACATACACACACACATACACATACACATACACACATACACACATTAAATGTTGGTTCTTTTATCTGTGTGTGCATTTAAGGTTGACCGAGATGCCGGCTGCCCGAATCCAAACAGTTTTGCTTTAACAATAAATTTCAGCACTACTATTTTTTCTTTTAAGCATTTACAATGCAATGTCTAGTGCTCTTGACACATTTATTAGTAAGTTTGTAAAAATACCTATTCATTTTAAGTTATGCAAATTATGTGAAGTTTTTTACAATCACGTTGAAATAGTTTTTGGCACTACAAGAGTCCATACATAAGCGGCTTGCCTAGATACTGCGACATTCTTCAGTCATAAGTATTCCTATGAAATCCAGTATGGCGTCGGGGGATACACACATACAATAGCCGTTTCTAATATCACATTTGAATTCGCCTTTAAAATACACGCCTGTATACATGCAGCACATTATATTAAGTCTCTAAGTTTTAATACTTAAAATTTAGGTATATAAAATCATTTTTTAATAAATATAATGGTACCCAACATTGCATTCGAACAAATTGACTATATGGGCTTTGATTTAGGTCATGGGTGAAACCTATAATATAAATATTGTGACGATAACTTCAAGGGTTGGAAAATTGTGGCAATTTATGCTAATAAAAAGGCTTTGTAAGGCATAAATTATTTTTCATCTCGAATAGACTTGCACTGGTCTAAAAAGTTTCTGGTAGTCGTTGAATGATGTCCAACTGTGCCTCTAAGTTCGTAGCTGTCTGGCACAGGCATAATGCACCTAAAACACGTTCTGAGGTAAGGCAACCACTGTCCTGTATTCATGGCTCGGGCTCGTTATATAATTACTTTAAAACCTAAAATCAATCTCTATGCCTACTTAAGTAAATGTGGCATTGCATACATTCGAATAATCAAATTTAATGGTGCTAAGTTAGCATTCAACTCGAAAACACGAGCCCGAAAATATGTAACAATAGGTATATTTACGTACACAATTTTATGCTTATAAAATTCAATATGGTGCTGGTCATTGCCTCATCACGTTTTATGACATAATATTCGAATTCTCTTTGAAAATACTAATCCGCAGACATGATGCTCGATATACTAATTAAAAAGTTAAATAAAAATGTATTTATTTAAATGCATGACTCTTATTTATAAAATTATGCTTTTCATAATCTATGGTTGCGGCAACATATACCACATATCCGTCTTGGATATACGAATCCACACTTATTGCTAGGCATGATCTTTTCTGTAAGTTTTAAAAGTAAAATAAAATAAAATAAATTAAATTAAATATATAACTTTTGTTTATAAAAGTGCACATAAGATCACGTTGATTCCATAGACATGTAGGTCGATACACTTTTGTCTGAAAGTTTAAAAGTTAATTTTTTTTATAAAATTATTTATCTTCAGTTCCTTGTGAATATGACTGTTGTATATATTAAAATAACCAGTGAACTTATAAATAATTTAGACTTATACTGGCACCCATGTCCTGGCGGCTCAGTCGGGAAATGGCAGTAAAATATGCTTATAACCGGGCTTATGGCGTAATTAACCCTGCCATCCTGATCACTGTCAGGAGCGATGCCTGTGTAATGAATTTAGTGGCTATATCTTAAACAGTTCGGAAATGACAGCCAACTATACTTATAAGTTGGCTTAAGTTATAATTGGCTAACCACCCTGATCGACATCAGGGACGATACCTATGATATTAATTTGGCAACAAAACAGTTTATAAATTATTGATAACTATTCCTATAAGTTTGTGGGAGCTGGATATAGACATACTGTACTTGATGTAATTAACAGAGGTGTGTTTAGCATAGGAATAGGTCGTGGAATATGCTTGTTACAAGGTGGAGTGACAGCATGAAGTTGCGCGAGAGGGCGATGAACTAGAAAATTCCTAAAACAAGATGGTTGGTGTTGACATGGAATGATATAGCATGAGCTGGAACATTCTTGAAAAAAGATGGTGGCATGGCATGACAGAGTATTAACTGGAAAACTGTAGAAACAAAATCGCGGCTGTGATGCAATCCAATTTGGTGAATGGCTCTGAGGCTCCAGATTCCTACAAAGGTCAATGTCAAGGTCTAGTTTGCAGATTTGGAGGGAAATTCGGGAAATTTTGAGGGAAATTATAGGAATTTTGAGGGATTCCAGGGAAAACGGGACATTTTGAGTGTTGGTCAGGGTCACCTCTGGTCCTCGGCTAGATGCCATGTCCATCCGACCTCCGAAGCCCGCAGCATGCGTCCCAACCCCCATTATCTAGCTACTTCGGTGTACTCTGTAAGGCAGTCAGTGGATTCAATCAATAGCTTCACCGAATGTTCAGTTAAGAGCACGTTGAACAGTAAGCACGCAATAAATCTATACAGATTTTTAGAAACGTACAGAAATCCTAGGGACCGCGTTGAGACAGAGCGGTTAGCCTACTCGCCTCCCACCAAGGCGAACGGGGCTCAATTTCCGGCCGAGCCACTCCGGATCTTTGCACGTGTAAATCGTGCTGGACGATGCAGCTGGTCGGCGGGTTTTCTCGGGAATCTTCCGTTTCCCCCGCTTTTCATTCAGGTGCTGCTCCGTACTCACCTCGCTTCATCATCGGCTCTCCAGACCTCGATGTTAAGAGCAGCCCAAATCTCTTCTCTCATTCACTCAGAAAAGCCAGGGTTGAGTAATCGTACTTTACAAAACATGCGAGTACTTTGTGAGAAAATATATTGCCAGATTGACGTTTTTCTGTTGAGATATTTCACACGCAGCAAATCTGTAAATTTTATTGTGATAAACTACATTTTTTTCTGAACAGTGGCGTTTGACGCACTTGTTCACGTGGAGCCACAGCGCACCAACCAAAGAGAAACACGTGTAGTTTTCAAACATAGTTCCCGTCAAAAACAGTTTATATCACCAGGTTTTCGCTTTCCAGCCCTGCGCTGAGGCGGAGCTGCTAGCAACGTTATCGGCGTTATCTGTGTATTCTAGCGGCGCTAAATTCCTTAGTTCGAGACCATCCTAATAATACATTTTTGTGTCTTGAAATTTAAGGAGTTTGGAGGAACTACGATTTTCACAGAAACATTGCGAGTATGAGTACGGGAAATAAATTCTTATTTTAAACTTTAGGTGAAGCATTGCGCGAAACGCATCCATTACGAGCCACCACTGATGCTAAATGAATGTGAAGGAGCATGGATCTGTATGCATGTACATCAGTCAGTAAAGTTTATCGCCAGTTTGGTGGTAGGTCTACGGCCTCAGGGCCTACAAACGTGGAACCACTCTTGTACACCATGGGATATGATGTGTAGTACATTATCCATTTTCTCTTGTGGCAAGTTTTGCCACTCCTAAGTGATGGCTCTTATTACTTCATGAACAGTTCCCGATGGGTTGAGACATCTCGCGGTACACACATGGATTTTCTTAACACGTGAGATAAGGACATGTTAAGAATTTAGCACAGTCTGTGCATAGTGAGGGTGCTTTTAATGCCTTGCCGTGTGAATATTTTACCAACCGAATGTGCAGAGCAAGTTACGATGGGTCGGGAGATGGTGTTTCGACAAACCTGGGCATTCATATTGCCCCTGATAAGCATCAGGTGAGGACAACGGCCTACTGCGATTCCAGCCCAGAACATAAATGAGCAAATTTAAGCGATGGCCTTCTATTATTATGGCACACTAATGAAGATAAAATTATAATACGTGTCTAAAGACAACTCTCAAGTTGCTGTGTAGAAAATGTAGTAGCTAAAACTGATTCTGAAAACTTCTGTTTGGACCATTTTTACACCCAAAAAATAATCCTTGAATTTGAAATGAGAACTTTAAAATTGTCTTCTGGCACGAAACGTTCCTTAATGCTTTTCGTGTCTAGGCACCACCGCAAAATATCAAACAGTTTGTTTATCACGTGCGAGAATCCTCTGCACCGCACTTCATGGGCCAGCCAGATGGTGCCTTTGCGTACATAACTGCCCTGGGCGCCTGTTGCCTTACACGGTCGGCCATTTCGATGTTGCTTCTCCACTGAATGCGTCTCCCTGAAATTCCGCCACACTTTATAAACCTCACAGGGATAGCAGCGGCTATACTAACTTGTTCCAAACTTTGCTGCAACGATGACCGGGACATTTTACTGCGAACTCAAAGAATAATAAATAAACAACGATGAGGGGGCCACGGTGGTGCGGTGGTCAGACTACTCTTCTCCCACCAAGGTGAACCGGGTTCGATTCCCGGCTGGGAAGCCCCTGGATTGTCGCACATGGGAATCGTGCCGAACGATGCTGCTGGTCGGCGGGTTTCCTCGGGGAACTCCCGTTTCCCCAGAGCTTGTGTTCCGGCGATGTTACATACTCACCTCACTTACCCCGCATTGACTTCAAAGACCTCGCTGTTAAGAGCCATTCAAACCTCGAAACGCGTTACTTGCTCACAAAGTAGGCAAATATTGTGAACGTAGGATTGCCATCTCTTGACTTTTATACGCTGGTTAACATAAATGTGTGTAGATTTTAATTAACGTGTTTAGTACGTACTACGTTATGATCAACACGCTCTTAACTGAATGAATGTCAGTCGAATCCATCAGTGACTGAAATCACTAACTCTGCCTTAATCCTCTGCTAGTGGGAATTCAGATTTATTTTCTGTCGCCTTAGCATTGTCGTAACAAAGCGCCTGAGAGTAACTGAACAGCAGCTCGGGTCTGATATTGGACGGCTATTTATCAATCACGCGCTTCGCTTGGCTCAGGCTTATACCGCGTGGCTTGGTCCTCTTTGATGCCTCACGAACACGAGAGCTCGCGGGGAGTAATATGAAAAACAGGGCGAGAGAGAAGGTATTCTTCAAGCCGCCCGTATCGGATGGAGGTGGGGGTTTCCATTTTCTTCTTGTCGTCGATATATCTTCTATCCTGCCGCCGCCGCGCCGTTCAAAGAAGACTGAGCAACGCGTGTTCTAGCGGACGTAAGCCGCCTCCTGAGTTTCCTTACAGCGGCGGAAGTGACAACGCAGCATTTCCTAAACTTATTTTACAATGCGCTCAAAGACCAGTATGTAAGTTTTTCTTCAGGAGTTCGTAGAGGAACGAAACAACGTCCTTCTTAAATACATAAATATAACGCATCGATAGAAGTTCTAGTGTCCCGTTTAACTTATGTTAATTTTTTTAATTTTACATATTTATGAGAGAGAATATTTAGAAAACGGGCCAGTAATAAAATAGTCATTTTCGCGTATTTATTTAACATTTGCAACAAATGAATCTCGTAATGTTTATAATATAATTAAATATTTTTAGCGAGAGACTCTGAAATTACATTTTGAAAAAAATTACGAAAAGCAATAAGTTTTTTCGTAGTAGTGAAACAGTGTTTTAGGGCTGACACGAACGCCAACTCCCTTACATGGAATTTTGCAAACAATACTACGCATTAGTTGGTTTCTCAGTCTAATTTCGCAAATGGAACAAGCCATAACTATTTCAATGCTGCTTTTGTACGCGTGGGAATTTTGCTATGATTGTTATGCCACTTTTGCTTCAGAACGAGAGAAGTTTTGTCTGTCTTCTTAGTCTCGATAAATAGCAAATATAGGCGGTCACAGTACGCCAAACTGCCATAATACGGGGAAACACTGTTCCTTACTCCCGTGCTTCGCCCATTTGCGATTTGAAGAGCTCCAGACATTTTGCCAGTGGTTTTTCTGGCATTATGATAGAAACCAACATTTTTGTCATTGCTCTGAATCTTAAAAGTAAGCAGCTGTAGCATGCTCCATACTCACCTCACCACGTCTCGCCTCACTCTCATCGGCTCTCAAGACGTCGATTTTAATTAAGAGCCGCCCAAACTCATACAATCACTCTCACACAATCACTCACTCACAATCACTCACTCACTCACTAAAAATCACTCTCTCTCACACACACAATCACTTTCTCTCACAATCACTTACACTTACACTCTCGCACTCGCTCGCTCTCGCAGTTGAACCGCCGCTTTCGTCCCCACATGCCTCGCTTTAGAAGATGCATTAAATAATAAAAACATTTAATGGCTTACACTGTCTCATGTGCTGGGGCCGCTTCAGTCTGATATCAGGCGCTGAGGAAGCGTTTTGCCGCCGTGTCATGACTGTGTAATTTACGATTTGAAAATTACTTTTATCAGTGCAGTTTTTATGCGCTAAACAACAGTGTTTTTTCAAGCATAAAAATTTACTTCCTGTCAATTCCAAATGTATTTCATTAAATTGTATCTTAAATGTTGTGAATATTATAGAGGTAATTTTTTTTCGCGGTGCTTACTTGTCACATGTCACTTGAACTAGCAGTGTATCAGTACACAACAAACTATTTTATGCAAAAAATTATGTCTAACTTTTTAGATGTATAGAGAAAAAAAGTTTGTTTTGATTTACGCACCAAGTTTACCGGCGCATTAAAATATTCTGATATAACAGCTATCCCTGCTGCTCGCATATTTTAAAGAGCCATCGGAAGGTGTTTTGATGTAACCCAATCGGAAACTTAGGCACTAACAAAATACATAAATACGTCGAAAACAGAAAGTCTCAGAATACGACCGAGTTAAAATATGTCACTTGACTCATTGCTCTATTTTTAGCCTACTTTCCGAAGGAAAAATAGGCATAAGCACCTTCCTATGTCTGTGTGCACGCCCCTAAAACCTTTTGAACCCATGAACCGAATTTCACGAAATTCTGTGTACATATAGTACTTATTATAAGAACATCCAACTTTTATAGTTTTCGGCCACGTCGGGCTATGTTCATAATGGTGGTTATAACAATTTAGGGAGTTATGTCAGATTTTGGGAACAATGTGGCCGATTTAAATCAAATTTGAAATGTTTACAGTACACTACGCAAGCATTGAATTTGGAGTGTGGTATTGTTTCTGTATCACTTATGCTATTTAAATAAATAAGGCAAATATTAAAAAATACGGCCATATAAATATTGTAGGCTAATTTGCTTTAAATACTATAAAGTTTAGCAAATTTCGACTATAAATGTTACGGTGAAAGTTTCCATAGGCTGTAAAGTAAGCACTTTTGAGACCCTAGTTACTTTTTACTTTCAACCATTCTTTACGCTTTAATAAAAACCTTTGTAAATAAATTACCATGTAAGTAATAAACACAGTCTGTGTATTCCACCGCACTAGGAACTTAACGTCTACGGCTAAAATAAAATATATTTATTGACTATTCTCCAAATGCGAGGGCTTTCAAAAGTGCTCACTTTACCGTGAATAGCCTATATTACAAGCTTTGGGCCAACGTTGTATCAATGTGAGATCCAGTACAACATATATAATACATTCACGGTTACTTCAAACATTTCTGAAGCCCTGCTTAAGTTCTACCTCCAGAATATTCCTCCACCCCATGCTGACAAAGCTTAACTAAGTCTAGAAAATCACAGCAAAGGGAAAAGGCACCGCATTCGTGCGCACTCGGTGTATTAATATTTTACATAAGAACTATTTCTTACTAAGTGTTACCAAGACACCTATTTCCCCATCGTTTTAATTCATATTAATTATAAATGAAATAATATAATATATAAATACAATATTAACAATATTTCAAAAACAAAAAATATGGTACTTTAATGTTAACACGAGTGTAAAACGCTTGTGATAAATAGCATAATTAAGAAATAACAAAACACTTCATACATTCTGTCATTTTTCAAAGGTTTTTTATTAAAAAAGTGTGAAGAAACCGCGAATAGACTAGTCAACGTTTCCAACCGTTGGGATTACGTAGGTTGCTGCTGGTGTTATTACGTTTGCGGTGTGACTTTTATCATGGCCAAGCTTTGTCACCGTGGATGATTTGTCTTAAATGCTGCAAGGCTCCATATGGCAGTGAGTTATTGTTCCTTAATTTTTGCGATTACGTTCTTAGCCGACGTGGCTCGGGCGCTTCTTTCAAACATTGATATTCAGACCTCAAAACCAGGATAAGCCATTGACTTGCTAATCTTTTTCAGTTGTAAGTTTATGAATAGTTTGTAATTCTCCATCCGATAAAATTGAACGAGTGAAGAAATCTGGGTGGCTCCTAACATCGAGGTTTTGAGAGCCGATGAAGGTGACGTGAGGTGAAAAATCAGGTGGAACGGGAGATCCCCGATAAAACCCACCGACCAGCGGCATCGTCCGGCACGATTTCCACATGCAAAAATCCGGAGTGGCTCGGCCGGAAATTGAACCCGGCTCGCCTTGGTGTGAGGCGAGTAGGCTAACCGCTTAGCCTCAACGCGGTTCCTAGGATTTCTGTATGTTTCTAAAAACCTGTATAGATTTATTGCGTGCTTACTGTTCAACGTGCTCTTAACTGATCATTCAGTGAAGCTATTGATTGAATCCACTGACTGCCTTACAGAGTACACCGAAGTAGCTAGATATTGGGGGTTCTGGCGCATGCTGCACAATTCCCACTTGCAAAAATCAGGAGTAAACCAAATTGGTGGGGATTGAACCCGATTCTCCTTGGTGGGAGGCGAGCATTCTAAACGCGCAGCTACCGTGGCCCCCGATAAAGAGATGTCATTAGCTGTTGCTAATGACAAGGAATTATTAACGTCATGTAGCTCTCCAGTGCAGAATTTCAGAAATTACTTTTTTTGTCAGCACACCTTTCGTATTTAATCGTAGGTTTCAGCGCGTTTTCCCCTATAATTTGGAAGTTACAATTCAGATCCCGATCGACTGCAGTTAGAATATGGGGTAAAAAGTACAGTTTATCTGTATTAATTTTTTTATTCCATTCCATACAAATTACAGTTTGAGTTTGTTACTGAACGCTTTTCCGTTCTTCCTATGTGTATAAGGTCAAGAGCAGGGCGTATAACGTAATATTTCTGCGGACAAAAACACCAAAACATTTTTTGTTGACAACTTCAGAAAAATAAAGTTAAATCACTAGTCACGAAACTCCTTAACATTTATTTCCTAGCAGGTCTCAGTTTACCAGCTAAAAATGAGTACAAATGTTATCCAGCCCGTTTCCAGGTACACAGAAGTTTCATGTGACACTACCATTGTATTGGCCATGGCATCCGAACACCCGCTAGTATAACAATAACGCAAAATAAATGTAACAGGCAGGATATGAAACCGAGAAAAATTATTTACCCATAAAGTCAACCTCGTCCCATGCTAAGTATTAGTACATTTAAAAAATGTGACAGACGGCCTACCCCTGACAATAACAAGCACGCAACACAAGTGACACGTTGATGTAGCGTGTTGCATACTTCATATATATCAAGGCGCTCTGTCCGTACCGATTCAGCCTGGTTGCAAAAGACCGGATGGCAAATACGCATTTCTCAGTTGGTTCTGAATCTACTGGTTCGAAACTGTTCTCATGCCGCTCCAATAAGACGTCAAGGATTTACGACTATTTGTTTATTCTCAAAAACTATTCTAGACAAGAGACTATAAAACGCACCAATTCGTAGTAATATAGTAACTTCTGATCATTTAATTATTTTTACAGCGTGCTATGAAATCAAATACCATTACCGCAAGGTAAATTAATTTTCACTGAAGAGTTCTTGACTTTATAAAGTTGGGTATATCTAAAACTTTCCGTAGTCTTTCCCATAATATTAACTTAGTTATGTTACATTATATTATGTTAGTAACTGGGGCTGCCTTATCGATGATGGTCTACCCGAAAATGTATCGATAGGGTTAAAATAAATTTAGTAAACTTCGACTTCTTCACAGTTAGGTGCAACTGGTCAACTTGGATCCACTGTACTTAATCATGATACTTACGAGTTTCTAAATGTTATGGTGAATTATTTGTTCTTGGATGTTAAATATCGTATAGTTTTTTCGTGGCTCTTGAGGCAACTATATCCGTAAATATATTATTGCTTATTCTCACAGCAAACTAAACTCGTAATGAACTAAATATCACGGGCATCGGGATGAAACACGCAATTCTCAGTGCAAACGAGCTGCATTAAGAATAAAAGAAAACAAATTGCAAACAAGAGTTACAAAGTGATTTTCCTTTGCGGAAACTCTTATTATTGTTACATGCTTGCTGCTTTGCGTCGCTCCCCTTATCCCGTCCCGTACGAGCTACCGAATGAGTGTCGACGACAGACTAGTAACCCGAGGAGCGCGCGGATATTTACAAAGGTGAGTCGCCGCGCGTGTGAGATAAGACTATCGGGACTCGCCTGCTCCCGACCTTGAGCGGATTGAATTTCTGGGATTATCTATGCAAGAATGTTCTGGTCATTGCCTCAACCTCTCTCGGCGCGACTCGGGGTGCGGGGAACTTTATAGATCGGGCCAGCGAGATAACGTAAGCCTCGACGGGCCTCCGAGCCGACAGTCCAGTTTTTGGATAGTTGTAAGACAATGAGGTGTGCGAAGATAGCGTAGTGACGAGCCAGTAGAGCGACTAGCGGCGGCGATAGTAACCAGCGGGAGTGAAGTCTGCGGACTGCGAGCATCGGCACAGTGGAGAGAGAGAGAGACTGACTGGCGGGACTAGTGAACTGGATGCGCGAGCGACATTTGGAATGATGACAGTGTACAGACTGAATATGTGTAAATGAGTGTGAATCGACTGAAACCAATATAGACACTTTGATAAGGACTTTACCTGAATTCTAATTAGACATTAAATATTGCGCTTACTGAAAAAAAAAAACACAACAAAATTATAGTTGAGAGAGAGAGTTTAATGTTGAAAATAATAGCCGTGTGAATAAATTAAAAAATCAAATTTAGTTCTTTTCTATAGTAAGGACCTCTATGCTTCACAAATCGGTTTCGCCCCTCTGACGTCTTGTAACATTAATAATTATCATGTACACTTGCAAGCTGTTATTTCATTTCCGAAGACATAAATCAGGCATCTAAAAGTATTTATGTGCAATTACACTGAAGTTTGATAAATCCAGCAGAACCTTATTTGTGTTTCACATCTTCTAAGTTTTTGAAACGTATAATTCGACGATTAAGTCTTTCTAGATCTGTGAAACTTTCGAGGCGTGCATTTGTATTCCTGAAGTTTCCTTCGTCTTAGTCCGGAATGATTTCACAGAGAGATTTTCTTAGAGTATCGCTCTCCACACTCTAAGCATAATACCGGAGAAACGTTAACCATTCGAATGAAGGGAAAAAAAAAACCCCCCTTTGTCTTCTTGAACCACTCTTTTAGAGTTGTTTTACAGCTTCGCCTATAACTTGCAGCTTGAAACTGGAATCACCAGCTCAGACGGGCAAGTCAAATAAAAACTGCAATTAAGCATAAAACTCTCATTACGGCTTGAGCGAACTCGCTGTGTTAAGTTATTGTTGGCGAAGAACAAGACGGTGAATTTCCCCAGCGATAAAAAGAGAGGGGAGCATTATTAGACTGTCTGGCTCCCCTCCCCTCACAACCAGCACAGATGCTAAAAGTGGGGAGGGGGAAAAAGTAAGGGCGAGTTTATTGCCTCACCGGTGTCTGTTATGATTTCCAAATAAAAAGCCGTGGGGAAAATTATACGGCCACGACATTTACGAGAAACGATCGTAAAAAAAAGTTTCGAGCTACCTTAATGCACCTCTAAACGGAACCTAGCTGTGCGCTTCACGATCCGCAACGAACAAGTTGCTCCCCCAGTGCCCATAGCGTTGTGCACCACTGAGTTTCTGCACTCTAAATTCGAATCAGTGGAAATGGCTCCACTTAGAATCGATGTAAAACCACTGGTTGTTTGAGCGACAGCGAACTGCGTGGGGAGAATTAAATACTGTTATTGAATTTAGGCAAATCATCACGAGAAATAAACATATTTCCGGTATACACTCTTTGTATTGTGTAAGTTAACCTAATAAAAAAAAAAAGGGGAAAAAAAATTCTAAGTGCCCACAATTTCAACTCAAAGCGTCCAGTTTATAGACTGTTACAAAACCAATCGAGCTGCCAAGCCAACATTCTCTATAAGGGAGAAAATTTCTTTATCGAAAATATGTAACTGGTATGTATGCCCTCTATTTTCATTTGTAGTTTATCATTAAACATTAGGACTTTTAAAACAAATAGTAGGTATGTATGCACTCATTTCACCGCGCTTGGTGCAGCTTGAATCTTAAAACCGAGCGCTATTAGGAGTACGTGAAAACTGAATGTTTCCTCGTAAAATGGTGATATAAAAAAACCTCACATCAAAAAATTAATTTTTGTATTGGTTTTATTAGTTTATGCATTGTAACTAATTTGATACAAGTTGTTTAACTGAGCCATCAGTCAAAAAATAAATCACTGAAAACGAGAGAAAAAAAAGGTTGATAGATAAATCAGTAGAAAAGTTAACTGAACAAGTGAAGGAAAACTGGCATTGTTGCACTAATTTATCGGTTAAATTGACTGATTCTAACAGCGAAATTCTCACTGATTCAGATTTATAGTGTGTAGTCAACGAGACAGAGTTCGGGCTGATATGAGTTGTGTTCGAATTCACTGCCACATGCCATTTGTTCACGAGACCATTTGTGCAGCGATGCACATTCCTTTCGAAGCGAAGTGACTAGTCTTGAACTCAAAACACCTTTGTTCGTTTTGCTCTCATTATTATTTCCCAAGTACGCGCGAGAACGAACTATTCATGCAAAATTTGAGGTCATTTAATTAACTTATTTTGATGTTGCTATTATTTGTCTACAAAAACCAGTGTCGAGTGAACAGTTGGTAAAAGTGATCATAGCATGTGAAGAGGAATTCGCTCGTGCCTTTAGTTATCAGAGGATGTATTATTAGTAATTTTTTTTTAATATTTTGGATTCTAACAACGCAATGACGTCACAACTTCGTTGTACTTTCGAAGGAAGCGAAGAACTCTTATTAATGAATACGAACGCAGGGCTAGTCTTATTTGCAAGGTTATATTTAACATTCTAATCGACTAAACGGAATAAAAACTTTTTCTAAAATGAAACACGTAAAATACTCTCAATAAATAAAACTTTACCTCGACATGAGTTAAGGTTAATTGAGAAGAATTAGGCCATCTGTATTGACAAGAAAATATTGAAAAATTGCCGACACACTATTCTGAATAAACTTTCTTGAAATAGCTCCATCATCGAAGTAGTCTCCACATAACTGCAAGCCAAGACTAGTCGATACGTTCTCACGAAAATGAAATAATTTTGAATACAATTAAACCATCCCAGATTCCTAATTACGCAAATGCGTGACGAATAGTGTATGGTTTGTATATAACTGCCCCCCTTGAGTACTTGGACACCGATTATACTTGTGCACGAGTTGAGAAAACGATGGCCACTGCCTCGTCCGATGATTCGAGATGTGACGTTTTCGCGAGGCTGTTACAGGCGCTTCTTCGGAGACTTCATTAAGGGTCCCGTCTGCATGCGCAGGCTTTCTTTTTTTTCGGCCGAGAAGTGCGGGAGCTATAAGGGCTAGACTGGCACGCGCTACAGGAGCGCCATCGCCACTACGCGCATGGCTTTGAACTGGCGTGCAGTGTTCTCGTAGTGCTGCGTCTACCTATTGGAATTTCAGCGGTGACCCTATCGTGTTATTGATTGAAAGTCTGTAGCAAATTCCAACGCAGGCTCCTGCCGTAATTTGACTCGTGTCTCGCCAGGATGCTTTAAGATACGGCGGTCTGGAAAAGCCGTTTTCAACTATATTGGAGGACTACAAAATAATATTTACCAAATGCGTGGTAACTTTAAAGGACCATTCCTTCCTCTCCTGTGGTACGTTGTCTAATCATAGGTAAACACACTGTGAACACGTTGAATAGTTTCGTCAAAATAATTGGGATCTCAAACACACTGCAGCGACGTTCAAGCGCCAGGCAGGCAGAACTCCGAAGAGCACACGTGACAATACTTGCTTTTAAAAAATACACATGTATCTAACCTTAGCAAGATTTCAGCCTATGTATAGAAATCTATTAGATTTCTAAGTAACTATTCCAATACCAAATTTTTCGCAAACAAAAAAGATAAAGAACTACCAAATTGTCGCCACCAGAAAACAGTAACCTGTGAATACTCGTTCATAGAGCAAGGCCCCGATTCTACTGATTGAGTAAAATACATTAACAGAAGTAATGACTTGTGCTGATTTACAATGTAATATGCGTCTCAGAGTTATCCACGAGTCATCGCAAAATTTAAAGCTGTGTAACATAAACACAGATACGAATGATTGTAGAGGCGAGTCACAAAAAAAGTGAAAATGTATTGAACATACATTACGCCGCAAGAGATCTTAATTCGTAAGAAGAGGCAGATAAAAACCTAAGAAACTGGACGTAGATAGGAAATGTAAGCTGGCTGGAGATATTTCTTGAGCGGAACAGTTCAGCGGCGAAAGTATGTTGAAGTACTACGGGAAATAGATGCTATGTTTCCAGTAGCGTTGACGGCTACCGTCGTAACACGGAAGGCGCGTGCGTGGGCGTGCACCGGTACTAATAGCGACCACTCCCATTACTAGCTGTGACGTCACCATAATTCTCATACACCAAGGTATGTTTGTAACAAATGTCGTAACATTATGTCCAATATTGTGGTATTTATGAGCGAACATCAGAGGACGAGAGCGAATGGCACAGAGTGTAGAAAATCTTAATCAATGAGACTGCCACAGTTTAAATCAGTCAAGAGTATCTTACTAGTTCAATAGGCATTTCAATAAATGCTATTGATGAATTAGTGGGGAAAAATGGCAGTTCGCTTTCACTTATTTGTTGAGCGACACTTTCCACTGATCATTAACCAATTTATTCGTTGTTTTTTAGTGATCTGTTTATTTTTCACCGCTGGACCAGAGCAGTTAAACAACGCGTAATTGCGAGTTTTGTCTTTTATAATATCATTTTACGAGCCAACGTGGACACTTCGTCTCATCATTTCCTTTTCACAATATCAACATAGCGCTCGGTTTGAAGTTTAAACTGCATGAAATGTTAAATCGTGTTACCAATCAAAATAAAAATAATAAACAAACTAACGGTATTTATTTTCGGTAGCAATTAAAACAGGAATAAATATTTTCCCCGTAGTGGTCCATCTAGGCCTGGTAGGTAAATTGAAAAGGCGGATACTTATAAGCAAGACGTTAAATTGCACAATGCAATCCGTGACCATTGGAAATATTTATATTGCTCGTAATTATTTGGAGATTGAATATTGTCTCAATGAAAAAACATTAGTTATTTTCCATAGATTCTAAGTGAAGCAATTTTCACTTATTATAGTAGGAGAATTATAACTGCACATCGGTGGTTTACACTATAATTTCAAATTAGCGGAAGATGAAGTGGGGAAATAAACACACGCGTGGCAGACTACCTATTTATGAACGTAAATTCTTACCTTCTATTAAATAAGAAGGCGTTCTCGATAGGATTTATAGTGCGTCTCATTCATTCACTGGTCACCAACCGCCTATTAACTGGATATAATGAATTTAGTTTTCGCCGAGTGAAATCATAAATGATGCTTGAGAGTGAAAACGATTCAAATAGGTAGTTGCTCTGATGATCCGCGAGATGACCTTTGCAAATGGAACACATCTGTGCGAACACAGTTCTCGCGAACAATGTTTCCGCACCGCGTGATTATTGTACAGTATGCAAAGCAAGCAGATGTCGAGTTGTCCAACATTAGTACGTGAAACGCAGCTTCCCGCCAGAAGTGGCGCGAAACCAAACGAAAGCGCGAGCAAACTCTGCGTTTGTTCGGGGCGAGGGTTTCAAATTGCCGCTCGACGTCTCGCCTGCTTGCCTACGGCTTCCTCGCCCGCCTGTCTGTTTCCCGGAACCAGTTCCTGCAGTTGGTGGGTTGCCAAGGCGACGTGCGGCGCACCATCTCGCTCATGAGACCGCTAGCACCACTCGGCGCACGTCTTGCTCATTTGACAGCTCGCGATTTGAGAAATGTACACGCTACACCATGTTAGGCACGTGTCGCCCATAAACACAGACAATTATGGTCGTGTGGCTTGTCGTAATGAACTGGTCTTCAATATTTTTTCTACCGTAAGCAGATAATATTGAAGCGCTGCTTCTCCCCCACAAAAGGTAAAAATATCCCCCTCAATTGCACATATGTCTAATATAGTTTTTTCTGGGATAGAAAAAAAAAACACCGTTTATTCGCGACCGTCTGTGGATTAGCTTAGCACTTCTCAACTACTTGATAGATTTTGATGCGGTTTTCAACATCATTCAGAAAATTTCTGGAATATTTTGGTGTAAAATACAAATATAGTTCATATAGTAGAAAAATGTAGAATAGTTTGTAACCAAAGCGGAAAAAACAGCTTTAAGGGCAGCTGCATGGCTCGTGCTGACTAAACCGTAACAAAGGCATCAAATCAATATACTACACAATTGGAGATCTGAAAAGGTCTACAGAAAAAACCGCGTTAGCATTTGTTTATCTTTTACGGATGACTTATTGAAACAAATTTTGTCTTTCAAAGTATCTCTGTAAAAACAAATTGTTACCGGACGTAATTGGGCTGGTTCGTTAAATAAATAATGAAAATTTTCATTACATGTACACTGTTGTTGCAAGTTATTATGTGTTACGACAGTAGTGTACCTTGAGAGATTAACCAATAAGAACAGCTATGAGTGTGCCGGTTGTAATGTCAATAAAAGAGTACTCCCGCCACTCAAATAAAAATTGCCATATTCCCTGCCGCCTCGTACCTTTGTTTGCGTAGTTGTTAATAGTAACATTATAATGCTATTGATACAAATATGTTAAGACAAATTATTAATTGTTTATTTCATTTCTTCGCCTATATGAAGAGACGGCCTCTGTTATTAGGACGAGAAACAGTTAAGTTAACAATGTGATGCGTATGTGCACTATCCATATGGTCCTCACTCAAGTTCAGTTATTTGCTGTAGTAAGAATGTCCGACGGTCTGTCCCATTACTCAGAATTGCAATAGGTTTTTTGAATTTGGCACACAACGAACGGTTTTGATTTTCCACAATAATAAAGCAATGAGAAGTTCCTGAATTAACTCATGAGGTTACTTACCTCTACATAGCTGAAAATAATTGGTATGGCTGTACATAAAACCTCGCATGGTAAGAATGGGTGGACAGCAATATAATCACAGATAAAACACACATGTGCCCAACAGTGATGATACAATCACAAATGCACACATGATGTACCGTGTCATTAAACATGAACAACCACATACTATATCGGAGTGTGCAATCACCTGCATCATGAAGGTAAATATCGAAACACCAGCCTAATGTTACAAAATTTTTGCTAGCTAACCTAAATTGATAAAGTATCATATGCTTCAAATAACAACTACTGTTATTACAACTATGGTTGACATTACATTTTGTACAAAAAAAGGGAGGAAAACTACTGTATAGGTGGGAGAGATATCGAATGATTAGGGGAAAAAAGTGGGGGGAAAAACATAAAATATTGTGAATAATTTTGGAAAGGTTCTACCTAGACTGACCAGTAGGATCACGATTGTTCTGAAAGTGATAGGAAATTTTGGAAGAGTTGTGAGATTTTGGAAGTAAAGGAGAAACCCTCGACAAATGGGATGATTTTGGAAACATCGGGAAAAACTGAAAGAATCGAGAAAATTATGGAAAGTTGAGGAGTTCTGGAAGGATCGAGAAAGTTCTAGAAAGATCGGGATAGTTCTGGAAGGATAGGGAGAGTTGTGGAAATATCGAGAAAATTCTGGAAGGATCGCGAAAATTCTGGAAAGATATGGGAAGAATCGAGATAGTTATAGAAATATCTGGAAATAATATCGGGAGAGATCTGCAATGATCAGGAAATAACAGAATTAGACTTATTCACAAGCTCATTTACAGCAAACATCTTCCGACAAATAATGTTTTTCAATCTATTTGACTCCGATAAATAACACTAGTCACTGTACTGTTTTGTGGATGTCTGAAGAAGCAGAACTCCTGACTATCGGATCCATTGTGCACAGTCATTCCTTGCAAAGCGAACCTGTACGTGAAACTCCGTAGAATAAAACTCTCTTCAGCCGTAGTAACTTTCTTAACGAAAACATTATCATCCTTCATAACATCGCAGTCGAAACAACCAATATCCCTGAAAACAGGTCTTGAAATGGTGCAAGAGACAAACCAGCATCTGAAATAATGGGAGAAAAAAAAAAAAATGAAAAGATGCACATAGTTTAGTTATATTGTTTTATTAGGCACACATGTATTCTTATAAACAAAACTAAACACACTAGTAAAAACATAAAACTTCACTTTGTGTGAAAAAGTGATATTGTACAGCAGACGAAAAAAAAAAACAGTTTTCTCTTTCTCCCCACCCTCGTTACTTCAGTGGAATAGTTCAGTTTCCTCAACAAATATTACATTACAACAAACAGGAAAAGGCTACTAATTTGCAACGTGCGATATCAAAATACATAACTGTGCTTAGCACAAATTTAAATGCATACAATTTTGTTTCATACACAAATAATAACAACTGCTTTATGTTTATATTGCCTCTCAGCAGTTTGGTCCAGCAATTTGTGTCACTCGGCTCTACAGCCATGACTGACCTTGAAATAAATAAAACGTGTGAAGCGCTGTAAACAGTTACAAAACAAAATCCAANGACTGACCTTGAAATAAATAAAACGTGTGAAGCGCTGTAAACAGTTACAAAACAAAATCCAAATTCAGAATGTCAAATAAATCTCGGTATTTACACAGGATGCCAGATTGCCTTCTGAAGTGGACCAGAATTAAATAAAGTTCTTTNTGTCAAATAAATCTCGGTATTTACACAGGATGCCAGATTGCCTTCTGAAGTGGACCAGAATTAAATAAAGTTCTTTCACTAAAACTGTTTGAAATGAATAACTTTATTATTTACTTATACAAACAACTTGTGTATTCTCTGTTAGAAAATATGCTAACATTTATCTCAATGCCACATTTAATGAGATACGTTGGCTTTGAATACCCAGGTTGGTGAAATCAACTTCCAAATTTAATGTTATTCATGTGCTTCAGCCATATTTGTTATATTTATCTACCTACCCAGTTTATCAACAGTGTAACAATTATTTACTTACAGCTACAAAAAATCAATCAATGCACTTTGAATCACATAAAGCTTGTGTGGTGAAATATTACTAGGTGTTAGAATGTGGCATATTCTACAACAGTATACTGTATATAAAATGATCACAAAACTGACATAAAAAGAACATACCACAGAATAAAAAAACAGTCATTAACATACATGTAAGCTGTAATCAATGACAATGTCATAACATGAGTAATACTTGCCCTAAAACAGTTTTAAAACATACTTTTATATTAATGTCTTTAACGAACAATGGAATGACTTAATTACAAATAATATTACAATCATTCACACTGCCACAGTCATACTGGCCAATCAGAGCCAGTCAATTCTCAATATACAGACAAGCATGCATAGTTCACACAAAAACGTCTATAAGCAATTAAGTTCATTATACTTTATCAGTACTACACTTTTAAATTATGTTTTCAGATGCCATGTGGTACAACCACAAAACAACTAACCAATAATTAAATTTTCTTTAATACTTATTAGGCCACTCATAAGCCATACCACACAGTGGCTTGCAAGAAATAAGATCAAACACCTTAACTCTCAAGAAGGTACATTCTGAACATTTATATATATAAATCTTAATCGTACCTATTTTCCATCTGGAGGATATTTTGTGACTCTTTCACATACATAATGTTAGGCGGAAATGCAAATGGACGAATGATAATTTGACCAAACTAATTTTTGAAATCACTTATTAAATACGATGAATGTTGCAGAGAAAGTAAAACTTCTTACTGAAGTATAATATACGAAGAAGTCTGCGTTCGAGTTTACATAACTGCGAGTACAAATACTAAAGCACTGCACAGTATACAATAACTATGTCTGTGAAAGACCATCACACCATTTCACTAAACTTACACCATAGTGTGATGTCTGTACAGTAACGCGTGATAGCTACTTGAAAAAAAAATGGTAAATTTTGTGTGTAGGAATGAAAACTTATGTTCATCACTAGGTAATAATTAATAAACTGCTACGGTTTCATTTACAGAGATGCTTTCACTGTTCGGTACATGTGCCAGTAAGTTTGGAAGAGTCGGGTCGGGCAGGGCAGGCGGAGGGATCGAAGTCGGCTAAGGTAGTTTATCTTATTTCTAGAACGAAACTCATCCTTGGCAGGTTTCTTGTATATGATACGCGACCCAGTTGAAAGTTAATATAGAGTGTGTGATTGTACAATACAGTAATGTATGTATGTACAGAGTGCGGCGGCAGGCACGTGGCGCTACAGAGGCAGTGGGTGGCGCGTGCCCTGGAGACGTGTGTGTTGCTACTAGTGTAGGGGAAGGCAGAACATGTTCGTGAGGATGCCGCCGCGACCGCTCGACCTCATCTTCGCCTTCTCGTCGAGCTCCAGGTCGTAGCGGTGCGCCGCGTCGCTGGGTCACACGCAGTCCTCCAGCGACATCAGCAGCGGGTTCACGTACTCGAAGCCTTCGAACTCCGACTGATCGATCTTCTCGATCACCCGTCTGCAACAACAACAACAACACACACACACATTTACGTTTACGCATGCGAACCTGCAGCACCTATAGTGAATGACTTATGAGAACAGCCTTGGACAAAGTGACAAAACGTCCACAACTTAGGTGCGTCCCCCTAGGGTAGGAAAGGGAGGCGAAAAGCCTTTAGACGTGGGGGTTGTGGGGAAACCGGAAACCAGTGTTGACATGAATTAAAAAAAAATTNGGGAGGCGAAAAGCCTTTAGACGTGGGGGTTGTGGGGAAACCGGAAACCAGTGTTGACATGAATTAAAAAAAAATTATTTGGTATATTTTTATTAAAAAAAATCATTCATATATCAGAAATCTCATAACATATACTCAAACTCCGAGGAAACNATTTGGTATATTTTTATTAAAAAAAATCATTCATATATCAGAAATCTCATAACATATACTCAAACTCCGAGGAAACAATTAGACTATTTTTAAAAGCCTAAACAGCTGCGAACCGGTAGGCAGCGCCCTTAAGTCTCTTATATGCGTAGCCAGGTGACGACAAAACACATTTCATTAGGATGCCGTCAGCTCTATGGGGAAACGCATGTGTCACTATGCGCAGAAAATATTTCTACATTCTGCGGCCCGCAGCGTTTCATGAAAGCTGTAAAACTTTTACGAGGCTAGTACCGCATGTTTTCACTCGCGTCGGACGTCGTAACAGCTTGTTTGTATTGCGCCATGTGTAAGTTCGCTTCTGTCGTCCGGAGACACAACCGAAGAGGGAAGCTGTGGATGGTAAGCAATACGCAAGTAACTGCAAGGGAAGGAGTCAGTCAGATCGTTTATTTGCCTGCGAAGACTGCATAAAAACGACAGCTCAGGCGGCTAACACGACCTCCACAGCGTGCGAACATGTACCCAACTGCTGCCACTATCGATACATCGGTAATACCCACTAGAATAAAGGTGTCTGCATTAAGAAAAATATTTATTTCAGAGCTTGCTGATACGGATTTTCCTGCATACATTTAATAGCAAAACTATTTAGTTTTGTGACTAGGTGACGTATTAGTCGCAATGTACACAGTGTTACGAACTGTATAGGTGTTGGCAGTTAAAACGCGCCAGATCATATAGAAAACTGCTACAAACTCATCAACAACAGAGAAACCTTTTTTTTTACCCAACATAAAACGGCATGGTAGCTCTGGGATAGAGGGTTTTGTGATGTAAACAGTTTCGCAACCAAGGAATATGTGGCTTCAGATTGCGACCGAAGAGAAAATATATTTCTCACAATATTCTTAAATCTAAACTCGACATAAAATGTGTCACCGGAATTACAACAACTAAATTTATAATAAGTTTCCACTAAAAAAACTCAACGGCCACAGCAGTAAGGTTCTCGGACCATAAAATACAACACTGCGGCAGTAAGACTGTTTGACTGCACAATCCAACAATGGCAGCGGTAAGGATGTTGCACCACAAAATCCAACGGCTAGGCAAGTAAAGTTGTTGAACCAGCACGCAACACAATAAGATACATTCAAGGTCACAATCTACTCGCTCGTTTTTTGTGGTACTAAACGGGACTCGCTTACGCATATGAGCCAAACTCTTGTGCAACGCGGCCCGAACATCTCAGGTTCATGGCACTCTAACGGATTGGACAGAATGAGACTTGGTACGCTCGAACTCGCNGGATTGGACAGAATGAGACTTGGTACGCTCGAACTCGCTCGTTCGCCCAGAAGACAATTCTTCCGCCCGGTGGCGCGACGTTGAAACGACGCACGCAAATCCACGCGGCGTTCACGAAACAACGTTCCTACACATACAGGCACAAAAGGACTTGCAGGTCTCGAATATATCTATTTATAGGTAATCTGAACGCGACATTTTTAAGTGATAACAGTTAACGTAACATATAGTTAATAAGTGAGTTGATATTTCCTACATAAATATCCATTTGTCCTTTAAGGTAGATGTACTATCAAACCAAACGATATAAATCACAGCGTCAGCACTGTTACATATGGAGTTTCTTAATGCCGGTTACACTGGAAACTGTACATCTCGCAACACACGTATGGATGACAATCTAATAGTCCCCACGCTCAGGCAATATACGGCACCGTCTGTTTGTAATGATATATCCAGCATTGCTAAAAACACGTTCGCTTGATGCACTACGGACAAATATGCAAAGAAAACAGCGTTTCAGCTGAGAAAGATGGGGAAATGTACTCTGTGGCGTGGTGGCAAGAACGAAAATGTTATTTCCAACATTGCTCTGCTCGAGATATGTATCTACCGAAGCATCTAGCGCGCAAGGAACCTCATCGATCTTCCACACGGTAAACATACGTCTTCGTTGAGGTGGTTAAGGTAGCAAGCACGTTGAGCACCTCTGATATTTCTTGGTTGCCACCCTGCCGAGATATATTTGCTCATAAGCTGCGTACGGTGTTTTAGGTTTGAGTTCTGTCGTCTCCAGGATTCGTCGATAAGCGGAGGAAAGAAGGCCACAAGAATGTTGCAATGAGATATGATGAATGTACCTCCCACTTCAAATCCGAATCCAGTTGTGCTCTGTTTTTCAGTGCTTTGAATTTTCTGAAAATAAAATAGATGCTTTTATAGTAAGAACAGGCATTATTTATACTTGTCTACTAAAGACAGCGCGCGAGATAGATCCTTCAGGTGGAAATATATCATTCCTCCTGCTACGTAACGCACACACATTTATACCATAACCACAGCAACACCAGCTGAAGTGTTAGCTCTTTTTCCGTTTCCAGGGCGTCTGTAGCTTCTCTTAGCAACCAGAGGAAGGAGGACAGCAACTCGGCAACCACCTAATCAGTATAACCGTCAGGTTTGTCTGAAGCACCCACATCTCACACACAATCGGACGTATATCGTCTATCTGCGAGTTTACTAACTCAAGCATTACGCATTTGCTGTTACATCGCGTTTCCATGTCTTGAAGAAAAGTCCGGGCTTAACTTGTTCACATGTCCAGATATTTTGATTTTTAAATACGTGACAATATCCTTGCCTGCGTTTATAGATGCCAGCATGGGATGGATGTCATCTTGCTATGACTCCTCATCCAGTGAGTGCCGCAAGACCGAGTTGATGCAGTGAGCTGCACACGGTAATATCATGTAACCTTCCTGCGCCTTTTGTTGTGTTTGGTCCTTGGTCGGTTACAAGTGTCACGTTCTGCAACACTTCTGCGGCGATCCCAAGTTCTATTAAGGTAGAAGTAAAGTGGATCTCCTTATAGTGATGCAACCAGCAACACAGTTAATGCACAACTTTTTAAAAAAATACTGTAGACACTTCCAAAATAGTAAGAACAAAATGGCTTGGGTTTCATATCAAAGATAAATGTTTATATTTTATTCAGTGTAAAATATGTCACAGCAGTAAGTATTTTTGATGGGTAAATTAATTAATTTATAACGAAAATTTCCATTTCTTACCCAAAAATGGACGTATTTCTTCTCTGGGTAAATAACAAAATTGATTTTATTAAAAAATACCTCATCTGACCAGGTTAGCAGTTTTTCTTTTATGCTGTTGCATGAGAAAATATTCGCATAACATTTTATAGGTGTGCTAAAAGTTAAGTTTATGAAAATAAGTTACAATACTGTTGACTGTATTATTTATTTTTAAAATTAAAAATAATGTAAAATACAGAATTGTTTTCGCACAGTCAAAGATATTAATGTATAATTTCATATAAATCAATCGCAGTAGCGATAACATGTCAAATAACCGCACAATCTTGGAAATACAAAAAACATTCTATAATATACCAGGAAGCTGCTGCCTTCGTAGCGCAGTGGTAGAAAGTGGAACTACATGTATATGTCGAAAGATGAATGTACAGGGAGGGCGAGGTGGTGATGTGCGCGATAACAGGCCTCGTAATGGGTTGTGAACAGTTGGAAGAGGACTGAGCATCTGCCTACCAGCAGAGGCGGAGGGGACGCATGTCTGCCTGTGTGTCTAGCTATCGCCACGAGCATTTGCTGCCGCCTATAAAAATAAGAAATGCTATCATGAGCAACCGACCATTGCAGGTCTATGTTATTATGCCTGTTGCCATCCAGCCAAAAAAAAAAAAATCCTTTTATTATGTAAATTGCACACATTTCACTCATCTCAGTTTGAAACTGAAATTTGAATCTGCAATTACTGTAAACTTACAATTATGGAGGTTGTCATGCGTAAAACACAATAAAATGTAGATACAGCACACAACAAAATTTTTTATGTATGTACTTGTCTATACAATGGCATTTGAAAGGAATGGTTGTGTGTATAATTATGACAACAATAATTTTTTTTCCCATTATGTATTAAATGCTTGATAATATCTTTCAAAACATTCAAAAATAAAAACCATTTTTTTCCCCATATTTTAAGTTTTACGTAAGAGTGGTTACAATCCCGAACTGATCATCATACCTTTTTATTTTAATTCTTAGTGCCTTATGGAAGCTTCACGAAGTATCTCGCAAGTGTATATAATTTATTTTCAGAGTTACATGTACTGTGTGTTAATTTCCAGACAATTTTCACTGTATTCAGCAAACACACACTCTGCTTTTATTGTACAGTACTGGCCCACAAAGTTAGTAGAGAAGAATCAAATTTTTTGTCATGTACAGTTTTGCTGGTTCATTCACTTATTTAGTTGTATTTTTATTCAACGACAAAATAAGTAATATATTCTTTCATTTCACATTAAAATACTTTCGAACCAGGCGACTGCTATTTTTCAATCTGCGAGAAAATTTCAACTCCATATTATTAAGGGCAATTTACTTCCTGTTCACAAACAAAAGTTTTTTTCGTACGTTCAACATTCAAGACACGTTTTAAATTCTTCGGTATAAGTATTAAAAAAATTTCTCCAGGCTTATTTAAAAACTTTGAAAGACTGAAAATGTTACATCTGATTCAGTACCTTATTTGGTGTGTTAGATGGCTATGTCGGAAATGCTATTAGTTGGAAACATACATGCATACATGGTACGTTCGTATAGATGCACACATACGTACATGTAAGTAAATATGGTATCGCGCACACCTGACACACACAACAGTANTACGTTCGTATAGATGCACACATACGTACATGTAGGTAAATATGGTATCGCGCACACCTGACACACACAACAGTACCCATAAGAATACACATACCACATAAGACTACCTCTTCAAGAAGAGTGAGATATGCGAAGAAAATTAGTATGCGATAAAAATACTGCTTCTTCCCGCGCGTTACATAACTGAAGATCACTTTCAGTTTATGCGTTTGTCGTGGCCAATCATTGCCTCTTTCATTTGTAATATCAAGCGTTCTCGAGCACAAATTACTTACCAAAGTCTTTATTTAAAAAAAAAAAAAAAAAAAAAAACCACATATACAAATACACATATATACACATATATACACACATATACACATATATATTATATCAGTTATCGCTAGGCAGTGAAAACTTAACTTATCTAATTAAGAGTCACCTGATTTAAGTAAATGTTTAAATTTTCTGTCTATAAAAATGTTGTATCCTTAAAACCGTTTACGTAAATAACCGCCTGCTTTTCATATAACGTAAACGTAACTTACTGAATAAATATGTTAACATACTTGAAAGTAGCAACCAGTTACTTGTTTCTTAGAAATAAAAATTTATATTCAAGTCTGACGGGTTTTTTTTTTTTTAGTATAACAGCTCAATTTGCACTTCAGCAAATATGTACATACATTGTAAATTATAAACCATTACATTAGTTACTCATTACTATGCCCGGGGCAAAGACAATTTTTTTTTAAATTAGAGGTAAACAAAAATTACGAGGAATAATATTTATTTATGAGTCTTTATGGCGAAGTTGAGGCAGCAGCCTTGTCTTACTTACACACTTTTAAACCCCAATATAAACTTTCGATTTATAGTGCACAGAAAAAGAGAAAAACAAAGTGTTGCGTACACTTAATGCAATTCAAAAAACTCCAGAGGTTTCTAGTGATTAATTTTTCAGAACCTTATTATAATGCTATTTTACCCTTACATTTAAAGATTTAAAATATGGCAGTTTATATTTATACGTTTAAGCTAACACAAGTTACATAGGTTTCTCGTTAAATATCCCTAGCAATTTAAAGTGTAACATTAGCAGGTTACATGAATGAATATTTTTTGTGCACGATTTTGTCTAGTAGGGTGCTATCGTCACTTATACAGTCTATCGAATAAAATAATTCGTTGTTACGAAATGTTTTGCGGAAGATTTTATGTAAAATGCATATTAAAATTCGTATTAAAACAATGTTAGAAGTGCTACTGCATCAGCAGATAATTATAATAAAAACCCGACCGATATTTTTAAAAAACATGTTCACTACATTTCTAAATACAAAAGTTTTTTTTTACTAACATTAAATCATTACGGGACAAGATCTTTGATGCAAAAATTATTCACTAACATCGTGAAAAATAATAAAATTCTTCGTCCATTTCCAGGGAAATAAACACTGCCAATGTAAGTTTCATTATAGAATGATATTGCCATAATTTTATATACAAGTAAAAAAAGCGAATCTTAAATGCTCCCAACCTATGTAATAAATAGTGAAAGGTTTACAAAAATGTATTATCGGCTTTTCCAATGTGCCTATCTTCCATACTGGCATGTGTGTTGTCATACACATGGGCAGAGTACTGCTAAACCAAACACCACGAGAGGAGAAGGCTGGCCCATCTCGCCTGTTTTGAGTAACGGTACTCCAGAGGGTGGCACATGACGTGACTGCAGCGCAGCGCCCCTCCGAGTCATGGGGCCGCCCGTGTGTCATTTATTGCTAGTTTCGGACCGCGGTTTAACCCAACCTGGGGCACAATTATTGAAACTATCAGAATTTTTTCTCTGGAGGAAAGACTTCATTCCGCTATCGGAATGCCTAGAGCCAATTTTTGAACACTCGATAGCGGAATTGTATACCGGAATCAATCCATAAAATGTCGAAATGAATACGACAGCTATGCAGCTACCGGAATCTTCATTCCTCTACAGATTTGTCTAGAATACTTTGTATGATGTAGGAAACTTGAAAACACACTCGCGCGTGGTTTAATATAAATATAATTAACAAAGGAGAGTAAAACTGTTACTAAATATCAAATTATCAAGGCGTTTACATATCTATGAAAAAATCGTGTAAACCAAGTTAAGTTGGTAGGTGAAAACTGATATAATTACTAAGAATATCATGTGAAATATAATTCGAAACTGCTGAAACATAAAATACATAACTAAATCAATTTTGCAAGAAAATCTGCAGTTCTGAAACGTAGTCAGTACTGTGAATCAAAATGTAATACATTTGTTTTAGACATATGAAAAATAGATTATAGTTTACAGCCATAGCCGGAATGTTAGCAACATTTTTGTAATGTTATATTCACACCAGAAAAATATAAATTGTAATAGTGTTGCTTTTTAATTTGCATTTTATCACGTGTTACAACTTTGTAAAGCGTTTTACTGTTCTTCCGTGAATAAAGTTACGATTAAGTATGCTGTTTGTATTTCCAATGCCATATCCGTGTTGCAATTATTTGCGGTATTACGCTCGTACAGACAGGAAATTCGCCAGTTTATTGTTGCTGTGAACCACAACCACACATTAAAGCGGATTTTTCTTAGTGTATCNATTTCCAACATTGCTCTGCTCGAGATATGTATCTACCGAAGCATCTAGCGCGCAAGGAACCTCATCGATCTTCCACTCGGTAAACATACGTCTTCGTTGAGGTGGTTAAGGTAGCAAGCACGTTGAGCACCTCTGATCTTTCTTGGTTGCCATCCTGCCGAGATATATTTGCTCATAAGCTGCGTACGGTGTTTTAGGTTTGAGTTCTGTCGTCTCCAGGATTCGTCGATAAGCGGCGGAAAGAAGGCCACAAGAATGTTGCAATGAGATATGATGAATGTACCTCCCACTTCAAATCCAAATCCAAATCCAGTTGTGCTCTGTTTATAGTAAGAACAGGCATTATTTATACTTGCCTACTAAAGACAGCGCGTAAGATCGATCCTTCAGGTGGAAATATATCATTCCTCCTGCTACGTAACGCACACACATTTATACCATAACCACAGCAACACCAGCTGAAGTGTTGGCTCCTTTTCCGTTTCCAGGGCGTTTGTAGCTTCTCTTAGCAACCCGAGGAAGGAGGACAGCAACTCGGCAACCACTTAATCAGTATAACCGTCAGGTTTGTCTGAAGCACCCACATATCACACACAATCGGACGTATATCGTCTATCTGCGAGTTTACTGACTCAAGCATTACGCATTTGCTGTTGCATCGCGTTTCCATGTCTTGAAGAACAGTCCGGGCTTAACTTGTTCACATGTCCAGATATTTTGATTTTGAAATACGTGACAATATCCTTGCCTGCGTTTATAGATGCCAGCACGGGATGGATGTCATCTTGCTATGACTCCTCATCCAGTGAGTGCCGCAAGACCGAGTTGATGCAGTGAGCTGCACACGGTAATCTCACGTAACCTTCCTGCGCCTTTTGTTGTGTTTGGTCCTTGGTCGGTTACAAGTGTCACGTTCTGCAACACTTCTGCGGCGATCCCAATTTCTATTAAGGTAGAAGTAAAGTGGATCTCCTTATAGTGATGCAACCAGCAACACAGTTAATGCACAACTTTAAAAAAAAATACTGTTGACACTTCCAAAATAGTAACAACAAAATGGCTTGGGTTTCATATCAAAGATAAATGTTTATATTTTATTCAGTGTAAAATATGTCACCTCAGTAAGTATTTTTAATGGGTAAATTAATTAATTTATAACTAAAATTTCCATTTCTTACCCAAGAATGGACGTATTTCTTCTCTGGGTAAATAACAAAATTGATTTTATTAAAAAATACCTCATCTGACCAGGTTAGTAGTTTTTCTTCTATGCTGTTGCATCAGAAAATATTCGCATAACATTTTATAGGTGTGCTAAAAGTTAAGTTTATGAAAATAAGTTACAATACTGTTAACTGGATTATTTATTTTTAAAATTAAAAATAATGTCAAATACAGAATTGTTTTCGCGCAGTCAAAGATATTAATGTATAATTTAATATAAATCAATCGCAGTAACGATAACATGTCAAATAACCGCACAATCTTGGAAATACAAAAAACATTCTATAATGTACCAGGAAGCTGCTGCCTTCGTAGCGCAGTGGTAGAAAGTGGAACTACATGGATATGTCAAAAGATGAATGTACAGGGAGGGCGAGGTGGTGTTGTGCGCGATAACAGGCCTGGTAATGGGTTGTGAACAGTTGGAAGAGGACTGAGCACCTGCCTACCAGCAGAGGCGGAGGGGACGCGTGTCTGCCTGCATGTCTGGCTGCCGCCTATAAAAATAAGAAATGCGATCATGAGCAACCGACCATTGCAGGTCTATGTTATTATGCCTGTTGCCATCCAGCCAAAAAAAAATATCCTTTTATTATGTAAATCGCACACATTTCACTCATCTCAGTTTGAAACTGAAATTTGAATCTGCAATTACTGTAAACTTACAATTATGGAGGTTGTCATGCGTAAAACACAATATAATGAAGGTACAGCACACAACAAAAATTTTAATGTATGTACTTGTCTATACAATGGCATTTGAAAGGAATGGTTGTGTGTATAATTATGACAACAATAATTTTTTTTCCCATTATGTATTAAATGCTTGATAATATCTTTCAAAACATTCAAAAATAAAAACCATTTTTTTCCCCATATTTTAAGTTTTACGTAAGAGTGGTTACAATCCCGAACTGATCATCATACCTTTTTATTTTAATTCTTAGTGCCTTATGGAAGCTTCACGAAGTATCTCGCAAGTGTATATAATTTATTTTCAGAGTTACATGTACTGTGTGTTAATTTCCAGACAATTTTCACTGTCTTCAGCAAACACACCCTCTGCTTTTATTGTACAGTACTGGCCCACAAAGTTAGTAGAGAAGAATAAAATCTTTTGTCATGTACAGTCTTGCTGGTTCATTCACTTATTTAGTTGTATTTTTATTCAACGACAAAATTAGTAATATATACTTTCATTTCACATTAAAATACTTTCGAACCAGGCGACTGCTATTTTTCAATCTGCGAGAAAATTTCAACTCGATATTATTAAGGGCACTTTACTTCCTGTTCACAAACGAAAGTTTTTTTTGTACGTTCAACATTCAAGACACGTTTTAAATTCTTCGGTATAACTATTAAAAAAATTTCTTCAGGCTTATTTAAAAACTTTGAAAGACTGAAAATGTTACATCAGATTCAGTACCTTACTTGGTGTTGTCAGATGGCTATGTCGGAAATGCTATTAGTTGGAAACATACATGCATACATGGTATACGTTCGTATAGATGCACACATACGTACATGTAGGTAAATATGGTATCGCGCACACCTGACACACACAACAGTACCCATAAGAATACACATACCACATAAGACTACCTCTTCATGAAGAGTGAGATATGCGAAGAAAATTAGTATGCGATAAAAATACGGCTTCTTCCCGCGCGTTACATAACTGAAGATCACTTTCAGCTTATGCGTTTGTCGTGGCCAATCATTGCCTCTCTCACTTGTAATATCAAGCGTTCTCGAGCACAAATTACTTACCAAAGTCTTTAAAAAAAAAAAAAAAAAAAGACATATA
>NQII01000997.1:559997-585672 GCA_002778355.1 Clitarchus hookeri | reverse complement strand
CCCCGTCCACAATTCCCTCCTTCTACATTATAAAGTCCTCCCCACCCACCCACCGACAGAGTTGCAGAGAGGTTCCGTCAGGGTGTGACTTCTCGGAATCTGTCTCGAGGCTCAAGTGAGTAGGAGTAAACACATTAAAGTATGTTTAACCAAGTTTTAGAAAAATGCTATATATTTGGTTGTTCAGACCACAGACAATTCAGAATAAACAGGAAACTGGTGATATTGAATGTGTACATCCGGCTTGTGTTATGAATCTAATGGTAGCGAAGTCGCCAGTACCAACTTTAGCGTCGACTTGCGAATTTTTATAAGGTAACACTGACGGCAACGTACCTAAGATTCTATAAATTCTCATGCTCAAAAATTAAGAATAACGTTTGTGCATTTCTGCCGATATGAAGAGCAACAATCCACCGGTTTAGTTTTGCTGCATAAAAATAGGTAACATGTACACTTCAGCAATATGAAGCAATATCTATGCATAATCGAAATTATATCTTATCTTATGAAGAAGGTATATATTTCACCTCAAGTTTAAATAAGCTTTTAAAATTCATTAAATTTAACAGCCGTAGAACGCGCAGTATTCCTAACATTAAGTGTAAAAATTCGGAAACCAATTATTTACACACTAGCACATAACTCTTATGTTATAATTAGTTCTGACGGATGACGTTGCATACATCAATGGCTAAAGAGTACTACAAGCAGGAGGGCACAATCAGCTGTTTGTAGCTGATGCTGTCTCCAGTTAAAATATATTTAATGTACTTAATTTCCTTCAACAATAACACAAACTTAGCTTGAGCTGGCCAACATCAGGTAGGCGGGTAGAAACTACAAAAGTAATCAAAATATTATTCCCACTATTTTGTATATGTACCTAACAGACTTTCGAAATCAACGAAGGGTGTTGATAGCAGTACTGGTTTGAATGATAATACGAGTTCATTTGATAAAACGTTTTTTTTAAGCAAACGGTCAGCGCTTGACTGTACGATAGTCAAACTCTCAGATCGGCTAATCTCGGAATTGCATAGCCAAATCTCTATGCGAGTTGAAAATACAAATAAAACGAAAACTCAGCTTTCCTTGGCATTTAATGCTATCCAGTAACGTGATCGACAAAATAAGTACACTCTGCGTATCGACTGAAACCGACCAACACCACTTGTGCCAGAGCCTTCAGAATTCAACCGCAGTACCGAGTGCACTACCTAATCGACGTGGCGAGTGCAAAAAGGGCCCACCTACCTGCCCTGCCTCTCCAATTGCGTTTCAGTGTGTTTAAACTGAGAATTTTCAACAAAACTATTAGACGCGCGCCTGAAGTGCTGATCTATGAAAAGAACACACACTTCAGACGAGGACTGTCGGTCGAGTGCTCAGGTNTAGACGCGCGCCTGAAGTGCTGATCTATGAAAAGAACACACACTTCAGACGAGGACTGTCGGTCGAGTGCTCAGGTAGGCGTGCGACCGCTGAAATCCTGGCTATTATTCTCGCTGCATGCGCACCGCGTGTATTTCACGAAAATCTACGTCGCACGGTCATGCAGACACTAAAGAACAACAGGAACTTGTGATATTGAGTCCCGAACCACATGGTTACAGAATCCGAGCTCAACAGTGAAGCTGCGAGTTGGCCTCCAATCTGCGTCAATCCGGGCACCTTGTCACGCGAGCGTGACGTGACGCCTTGAGGGGAGTCGCTAGGATACAGTATTAAACGCTTCAAGGTCACGTCCGACCATAAGAAAGCATCGCGACGGCGATGGAAAATACCTTAAACTAGCTTCTCGTGCGTTCTGTTTCCTCAGATATTAAAGTGTGACTATAGCCATTTGGTTTTTAATACAATATGTTCAGAAAAGATATAGCATTGTAGTTACAGTTTAAAACACTGCTTTACAAAAGAATAAATATTGTAAACAAAGGGATATTTACAGTGATTTTGCCGACTTTTACATTTTTAAACAACCACANGTGATTTTGCCGACTTTTACATTTTTAAACAACCACATTTATGAATGGGCATCAAAATATCGACTTTCATTTCTGTCCTGCAAATTTTTTTTATTAAAATATGTCAGAGTTCTTTAAACATTAAAATGGACACAACTGCTTACAATGAGACCCATATGGANTTTTTTTTATTAAAATATGTCAGAGTTCTTTAAACATTAAAATGGACACAACTGCTTACAATGAGACCCATATGGAAATTAGGGAGACCCCTTAAGCCGATATGACAAGGAGGTAGCCAGGGGTGGGTCCGGGTCCACCCCGAAGTATGAGCCAATATTTTTTATATTTACTTCCATCCGCTTTCACATGCATCTGTTTAGGGGAAATTTAATAAATAGAGTTACTCTAAAGAATATAATATTCACGTACTATAATAATAAAATTGCAATTGTAGATGTCTATTTTTGTAAATGTAATTTAGGTCTACTTTGTTGTCATTTGTATTATCAAAAATAAGTTACGTTAAAATTTAATATAGTGTATATAATTACCGTTACATAATGTACGGCTAATAAAATATTTCTAATTGGTATCAGAGTGACTTGCCCCCCCCCCCCTTTTTTCCGAAACATATTTCTAGGCACGTCCCTGTATGACAAGATACTTACTGCCGCACTATCTCTTGTACAAGCTCCTATATGGACTGGTGCGCAAGTCGGTATAACAGCCATGTCAGACAGCATGGAAGATTACTGTTATTGCCCATTCGCGGTTACTTCACACTTTTCTGAAGCCCTGCTAAATTTCTACTTTTGATTACCGATTAAGTATCCTTCCGCTACACGTAAACACAAACACTGCCCTGTGACTTCTACATTATACCTGTCAAATGCTTTGTTTACTGTATAAATTTCNCTACACGTAAACACAAACACTGCCCTGTGACTTCTACATTATACCTGTCAAATGCTTTGTTTACTGTATAAATTTCGCACGTCCAATATTTGCAATCTCGCACGCACGCGCGTACGCACACACGCACACAGGGCCAGTGTAACGACCACGAGACAGCCACACGCAGCAATAACGACACATGTTACAGTATATTTATTGCTGTCGTGGAAACACTGATTTATCACATCGTAACTTGCCTAGGCAGGTTTAAAAAACGCAACGTGTACGAACGTGTCGTAATTTGAAGTATTTTTCGAANCTACACGTAAACACAAACACTGCCCTGTGACTTCTACATTATACCTGTCAAATGCTTTGTTTACTGTATAAATTTCCCACGTCCAATATTTGCAATCTCGCACGCACGCGCGTACGCACACAGGGCCAGTGTAACGACCACGAGACAGCCACACGCAGCAATAACGACACATGTTACAGTATATTTATTGCTGTCGTGGAAACACTGATTTATCACANGCCACACGCAGCAATAACGACACATGTTACAGTATATTTATTGCTGTCGTGGAAACACTGATTTATCACAACATCGTAACTTGCCTAGGCAGGTTTAAAAAACGCAACGTGTACGAACGTGTCGTAATTTGAAGTATTTTTCGAAACAAGTTAAATTAACACTTGGTTGAGCAACAGCAACATGCCATATCATGTCGCCATTTTTACCAACTTCGGATTTGTAACCCTCCCGTCATTACATTTAAATCTCTCTCTCTCTCATATATATATATATATAATATATATAAATGTTGTGTCCGTTTGTTCGGACGCGTATAACTCCCGAAAAAATCAACCAATTTTCATTATGTTTTTTTATAAACCTTCCTTTTGTTCCCACGAGTGTTTGTACACCTTTCTTTTTTATCTGCATTACCTGCGAAGGTACTAAAATCTGCAAAAAGCTAATTTTTAACATGCTTTCGCGTCAGGAAGCGCCTTTGTTGGCAGCTGTCTGTTTAAACATTTCANAACCAATTTTCATTCTGTTTTTTTATAAACCTTCCTTTCGTTCCCACGAGTGTTTGTACGCCTTTCTTTTTTATCTGCATTACCTGCGAAGGTACTAAAATCTGCAAAAAGCTAATTTTTAACATGCTTTCGCGTCAGGAAGCGCCTTTGTTGACAGCTGTCTGTTTAAACATTTCAGTTTGTTGTTCTCTTATTCCATCAGAAATTCCCTTTCACTTTAAAAGAGCACAGTTTCCAGTCAGATTGGCATTTACAATGACAATAAATTAAGCTCAAGGGCAGTCATTGCAAATGTGCGGAATAGATCTAGAAACAGAATGTTTTTCGCACGGCCAATTGTATATGTTGTGTTCTAGAGCAGGAAAACCATCCAACTTATTGATNATCAGAAATTCCCTTTCACTTTAAAAGAACACAGTTTCCAGTCAGATTGGCATTTACAATGACAATAAAGAAAGCTCAAGGGCAGTCATTGCAAATGTGCGGAATAGATGTAGAAACAGAATGTTTTTCGCACGGCCAATCGTATGGATCGTATTCTGGAGTAGGAAAACCACACAACCCATTCATATGCGCGGGAATATGGTAAAACTAAAAACATTGTATACAAACAAGTACTTCGATAATAAAGATTTTGAAAATACATATACCTCTTTCAATTCATTCCACAANATACGCGCGGAAGATGGTGAAACTAAAAACATTGTATACGAACAAGTACTTCAATAATAAAGATTTTGAAAATACATATACCTCTTTCAATTCATTCCACAAAAATGAATAGAACCAAAATCTTTTATGCCACATCAACGCGTGGCCTGGTAAGCTAGTATATTATAATAAGTATTCAAACTTTAAAACCTCTCTTCAGTTGTAAATTACAAATTCAAAAATCATTATTATTGCTGTAATAAGTATGCAATATGCTAAAATTGAAAACANGCCTGGTAAGCTAGTATATTATAATAAGTATTCAAACTTTAAAACCTCTCTTCAGTTGTAAATTACAAATTCAAAAAATCATTATTATTGCTGTAATAAGTATGCAATATGCTAAAATTGAAAACGTGTATAATTTTCCTGCTACTACTAGTGGTGCGAAACTTTCCGATAGATATATAGATAGATAGAGAGCGACAAGCTCCGCTCCACCGACAGTCTTATAAGTTTCTTCATTGGCCGGAAAAAAAAACACCATATCACTAGAGCCTAACCACCATATTTTACGCTGATATTTTAAACTATAACAATGAAATATGTTTCCATCGGGGATACCTAAAAATTTAAATATTTCAATAGGCAACGTTTAATTTACAAACAACTTACCAAAAAACTTGGTTAAAACAATATTTTATCTGAAATATTTCTTACCGGCTGTTGCCAAAACATTGCTCACCGTTTCTAATCGTATTGAATACGAAATAAATATTGCAAGTTATGGGAAATACTAAGTTAAAAATATAATACGTTTAACGTTAATCAGTGTTATATACTTGTGGTATACAAGTTATTAAAAAAATACGTTAAAATATTATTTTTAGGGTGATATTTTAAAGGTTTGTTTCAAAACATCCACAGAAACCGTGAATGGACTATACACGATAGTAGCTGGCGTACTAGCAGGAGGCAAATTGTGTGGATGCACAGATTAAGCATATGGTCATTGTAAATATAAACCTCTCTCTTGTCGAACTGGTACCAGGTAACCTTGTGTATTTCACAAACTACGCACATCTTAGTATTTCTTCAGTACTATTAAGCAATTACAAAATGAATTCATATTTTAGGTACTATATTTTCCACTTTACCCTCTTCGGCAACTAAACAAAGTATATATGTGTATAAACATTAAATTAGCCTACATTACTACATCCGCACTAATAACATAGCACTACTTGTATTAAAAAAAAATCTTATTAATTTTTTTTTAACGGGGTACTATTTTAAGTCTCGAATGCACCCCCAGCAGGTTTTAGAAGTGGTCGCTGTTAATATTATTCAACTCTGTCGTATTTTAAAACCACCTGGAACAATTCCAACCTCATGGGCATATAATAAAAACGAATGCACTTTTTTTCTTAGNGTGATATTTTAAAGGTTTGTTTCAAAACATCCACAGAAACCGTGAATGGACTATACACGATAGTAGCTGGCGTACTAGCAGGAGGCAAATTGTGTGGATGCACAGATTAAGCATATGGTCATTGTAAATGTAAACCTCTCTCTTGTCGAACTGGTACCAGGTAACCTTGTGTATTTCACTAACTACGCACATCTTACTATTAAGCAATTACAAAATGAATTCATATTTAGGTACTATATTTTCCACTTTACCCTCTTCGGCAACTAAACAAAGTATATGTGTATAAACATTAAATTAGCCTACATTACTACATCCGCACTAGTAACATAGCACTACTTGTATTAAAAAAAAATCTTATTAATTTTTTTTAACGGGGTACTATTTTAAGTCTCGAATGCACCCCCAGCAGGTTTTAGAAGTGGTCGCTGTTAATATTATTCAACTCTGTCGTATTTTAAAACCACCTGGAAAAATTCCAACCTCATGGGCATATAATAAAAACGAATGCACTTTTTTTCTTAGCAGTCAATTGAACGTAGTGAGTAAGAGAAGCCGACGCTATGAAACTGCAATATGATTGACCAAGTAAGAAAAGTTGACGTGGAACTCGCCATGGAAAATCCGCCCATACAGTAGTAGCTGATACAAAAGCTGCTATGGCAGAACCTGCACAAGCTTGTACGGAATCTGGTAACGCGTAACACGGTCATTAGCGATTATGTAATTAAAACTTGGTGCAACTACATTTAGACAAATTTATGAACAGTTTTTTGCAAGCGTCATACAAAAATTAACTTGCGGGAAATAAATTCCTAAACATAATATGTACGAAGAATTCGGAATGCGCGCGGACACATTTNGCAAGCGTCATACAAATATTAACTTGCGGGAAATAAATTCCTAAACATAATATGTACGAAGAATTCGGAATGCGCGCTGACACATTCTGCAAAATGAAACACGCGCCAAGTAAGCGGGAAATATGGAGAAAAGGTGAAAATGCCACACAGTAACAATACGTACACAGTTTTATCACGAATGGGTCTAGAATAATTCTGTTCGAGGTTACTTATACTAACATTCAGTTTCGTATAGTATGTGTAAACGGCATATTGAAATGACCGGTTTTTAGAGTGTCCGCCACATTATTTCAGCTCGTGGGTGTATGGAGGTAAAGTTAATAAAATATATCTTTCAGGACTGTCATATTTGTGAACTATTTTACACTGAGTACGACATCTCTTCTCCACTAACATTTTATCACAATCTGCATTCACGTAATTAAAAATATCACGAATTATATGCCATGAGTTAGGTAGGACCTCTGTACCGTTTTTTTTTTTACATAAATGCAAAAAAAGTAAATAAAATTTCGTTAAGCCACTCAGCATAAATTATCTTCCTTTATAATTTATGTCGCCATGACTTAAATAATTTAGGAAGGCATTTTATGGCAATCACCAATGTGGTTTTATGGAAATCACGAAAGCAGACGCCCTTTGAGAAAATGAGCACACAAACTGCTAAGTACTTAAAAATCGTCTCTGGCAGGCTTTTAGCACACAACGCCACTCATTCGTTGCGAGGACCCGTTTCGTCCGGTTTACGACGCATAAAAAAAAAACCAGAAAAAACGATCCGACGAGTTCATGACCAGCCTTCGTGCGTAACCTGCAAGCAAATTTGACTTACTAATTACGTTTTTGGTGTGTTCGCAAACGAGCGTTGCTGTGAATATATACAATACAGGGTGTATCTAAATTCGGCCGACAAACTTCGGCTGGAGGTTTAATCACAAAAAAATAAGATTAAAACATATATACAACCTATGGTCTAAAGTGAATACTAGGGGTGGTACACATCTTTGGAGCACCTGCTTATTGCAAATATTGGAGATAATATTTAAGATGGAACACTAATTGTTTGGATAATGGTTGACTGGCCAAAGATCTTCAAACGCCACAACACATGTCATCAATTTATTTCATGTAAATAATCACTCTTACTGCACCTATTTCGAACTAACCTCCATGTCGCGGTGGTATATTTGGTATTTTAAAGATGGGTTATTTAATCTCCATGTCACAATTAACAAAAATGTCGCCTTGTGTAAATACCCCAAGTCTCACAGTTTTCGAGTAACTCGTGCTTTACTTCCAAAATAATATTTACCAATACCTGGCAAGTGGGTCACGCACAATATCCAATAAAACACTTTTTGCGGCTATTATAGGGAGGGGAATATTCCAGAGAGAAAAACTTTAGTGGCACTGCAATAAATTTTTCTCAGATAAAATAAAAAAATATGTACCTGCATTTTAGACCATAGGTTGTATGTGTGTTTTCAACTTCCTTTTTAGTGGTTAACCCGCAGCCGACGTTTGTCGGTCAAATTTAGATACAACCTGTATATAGATATACATTCTGTATATATATTTAGATACACCCTGTATATATATATTTAGATACAACCTGTATATATATTTATTTAGAAACACCCTGTATATATATATATAGATACACCCTGTATGTATATATATATATATAGATACACCCTGTATATATATATATAGATACACCCTGTATATATATATATAGATACACCCTGTATATATATATATATAGATACACCCTGTATATATATATATATATAGATACACCCTGTATGTATATATATATATATATACAGTTTTTTTTCCCCCACTGCCGGAGCAGACTCCCCGCTCTCTTGGCTTCTTCCAAGCACTCCAANCGAGGGCTGCCGCACATACACGAGAACACGCCTTCCCGCCTCGGTCAACACAGTCCGCCTTGCACGGTAACGCCCGCGACTGCTCCCCGGACGCCCGGTTCACACGTACTACCCAGCGTGGAGATAGGAGCACAACCTCTCTCACACCCTCCAAAACCCCGGCTACAAAACACAAATTTCAGTGACAGTAAAGGAGGTACACTGGGCTACCAGATTGTATAGTTCGTATCTTCTTTGTATTGTGTAAAACACTATGCTGTTTTATAAATCACCCATTAAAATTAATTTACCTATGTAATGCACAGAGAACGTGCATCGAAAACAGTTCCACTGATAGTGAGTGGTGAAAGTGGGAATGTGTAACCGTGTATGGGAATACTATTAGCGCTACCTATCTCCGAAATTTGTAACCTGGACTGCGTAATTTTTTGTTCTTGTGAATGCAATTGCAATGTTATTGGTCAATGTTGGTTATGCTGAGGTGTTTGCCGTCAGCATCATGGTAACAAAAAAAAAGTCTAATTAGCATTGTACTTATGGTATTCCTTTTATTTCTTTGTATTGTATAGTCATGCCAGTTTTTGTATAAATTTCAGGAACCAAGTTGTATTACATAAAATAAATTACTGGTAGTCCTAGTGGTACAAGCTGTCCACGGTAAAGTAAGCACCTTTGAAAAAAAAACACTGTAAAATATTACTACTCATAATTACATACGCACTGTATCACACGCTGATATGCAGATGCCAATTAAATCAACAGTGAATTATTAAGAATAGTTCTTAAAACTCGACGTTTCGCGAATCTAATGTTTGCCATAAACCATTCACGGTTACTTCACACTTTGCTGAAACCTGCTATAGTTCTACTTCCAGAATATTGCTCCGACTCATGCAAACAAAGCCTGACCGAATGTAGAAAATTACACCAAAGGACAGCGAACCGCATTCGTGCGCACTAAGTTTAATAATATTTCGCATGAGAACTATTTCTTACTAGGAATTACCTACACACCTATTTTCTCACTGTTTTTATTCATATGATTTATAAATTAAATATAATTTATATTTTTTAACCAAAAATAACGGAGATTTTTATGTTAACGTAAGTATAAAACGCTTGTGACATGACATATTTCAGAAACATACAAGTCATATATGGGGTGATATTTCAAAGGTTTGATTAAAAAAGTGTGAAGAAACAGTCAATAGACTATACTAAATATCGCAGAAGATACAAAATTAAAAGTAAAAGTAGATCTTAAGCAAGTCCTTAAAAAGTGCTCAGTTTACCATGGGCAGCCTATAACAAGGGTCTGCATCCATTGTGCGCGCTCGGGTCATAGAAATGCATGAGCTCTAAGACCGAATTTTGCTATTTCACCACGCGCCTCATCGCCTCTACGCTCTCAACTCGGGCGCAGTCTGTCAGTCAGTGACTCGCCTGAACGTGTCTTCAAGCCGTGACACGTTTATGGCACGCTAATAAAGATAAAAGAACTATGTTCGTATAAAGACGACCCTGAAGTTTCTGCGTAGAAAAGTTAGCAGCTAAAACTGATTCTGAAAACACTCTTTTTAGCCATTTTCACGCCTAAAAAAAATCCTTGAAGTTGACATGAGAACTTGAACTTGTCTTGTCTTTGGGCACAAAACGTTTCTAAAATGTTGAAATAGTTTTCGTGTTTAGACGCCACTAAAAAATATCCAACCGTTTTTAAATCACATGTTTTCTACCAAACCTTTANAATGGGGAAGGAAATTATCTAGCGCCTATGTACAATATAACGGCGTCAAATTTGCAATGCTATGAAACATTTGTGATATTGTGTTATTTTCTACTAATGTTAAAGTATACAATACATTCTAGACAAAGTATTGTACATTATAAGAAATTAACCTCAACGTACAGGTTCAGTTTCTTTTTGTTAATTATAATTATCATGCATCCAGTCACATAACATCCATTTGCAAAGCGAACTGAAATAATTTCCATTTGAAAAAAAAAAAAACCACGAAATTACTGTAGGACAATTCTGGGGGACAAAACGCAATTCGCAATGTACCCTTCTATTCGATACACGCCAACCATAAATACGACGCGCCACATTATGTGTGATAGTTGTGATGGTAACACCAAATAGGAAATAGTTCTCATAACAATTATTATTAAATTGAATGCGCACAAATACAGTGCGTTGTCCCTTTGGTTAAGCTGTGTTTGGACGAGGCGGCGGAATAGCCTGAAAGAACTTCAGTAGGGTTTAAGGTAAGTTGGAAAAGTAACCATGAATGGACTATACTTTGTACCTGCTAGGGTAACTAGTGACATTTCGTACAGGAATATAAATATAACCTGGGCAGAAAACAATCTAAATTTAAAATTTACAGCTACAGTTTGCTATCCCTTTGCCACATGGCACCTACATTTTTTTTTTTTTTTGTGGTACAAAGTTATCTTATCAGGCACAAAGTAACACCAGTTCACGATACCTGGAGGGAATTAAATTTTGATGAAAACATCACTAATTGTTTAGTAAATAGCATGATTAAAGACTTAAGTTAATTTAAATATTACGCGGAACAAAAAAAAAATGGTACGCATCTCGGATGACGAAAATTATCCGTAAGTATAGTTTTGTCTTAAAAACCAATATTTGTATTAACAGGATTTTAGTATAGCCCCTACAGGTCACAAACACCAACTATTTTCAAAGCAAGCCAATCATTTTTTTAAGAATATAAAACATTTTCTGAGTAGTTTTTTTAGTACCACGTTTTTGTTTTACTTGCAAATCTTAGTTTATTCGAAGCGAAACTGCGAGCATCAGCGAAAACATTTCTGCACAGGTGAGGCGTATTTCGCGCGCTTTATTTGAGGGCGGAAGTAGCAACACTGAACACGAGAATGGTATATATTTCACTGCAACGCACTGGCTGGGGAAACATGTTGCTTATTTATCGTCGGCCCCCTTCGCAAGAACAAAGCGTGTTCATTAGGAGCCCATGACGTCTCATTAAGGCAGTTACAAAACTTTTCTGTTGCGCGGAAACACAGTTCGCGCATTACGGGGGAACAGGAAATGTTCGCGGCGGCCACACCACATTGCCGCTGACGACAGACGTTGTAAAGAGGGGAATTATGTACGGACGACGCGAACAAGCATCTGATAACACCGTAGTTACGCCATTACGAGTTACAGAAAAAACTTCAAAACTTAATTTTTTATATGAAAAACACCTCCAATTATAAAATTATGACATTTTATCCTACTGTTATTAATGCACATTTTTCTTTCCCAAACTTAGTTGCTTATGCTTGAAGTATAAAGTCTTTTAATTTAATTTAACTACAAAATTTGGAAATTGAATTATATGCAAGATTAGTTGAAAAATTAGTTTTAACAAATATTAAATTAAAAATAACATACTCGCCATATACATCAATACACTGGCTTAAAATAAAATGAAATATACATTTCGAAAATAAATATTGTTGTTCAGAAAGCAACAGAAAATTAACTACGAAAATAATTAACTCCTTGCTAAAGACTACTTCTTTTAGTCTATCTGAAGTTTCTGACAGAATGGAAATATATCTGCATTTATCTAGATGCTTCTTTTTTAAGCAATACGAAAACACGATTCATGAGCTAGAAATTAATGTCGCGAATAACCTTCACAGATATTTTTTAAATTAAAAACTAATTTTGACAAATATTTTTAAAATTTCAATATGAAAAAAATATTTACAGAAGTTGACAAGTGATTTTTCCCCAAACAATATTTATATTAACTCATCTGGTGGCTAGTTCAAAATATCTGAGTTAGTAAGGGATGGAGATCTTAATAAAAATAAAATAACTAAATTTGATTTTAATTTATTCACACAGGTATATTTACAGCATTTATATATCTATCTCTACTATTTCTTATTTTATTTCTCAATGAGCTCAATATTTAATGTCTATTTTTACTTTAATTTAGTCCTACTTAATGTGTTTGTTTGGTTATAGTCAATCAACTCATACTCCTCATTAATACACTTGCAGTCTGTCTGTTGCCATCATTTGTATTCTCTTTCACTCACGCACACAGTCCAATAGTCTAGCCTACCAGCCGCACTCTTCACTGCTTGATACTCGCAGTCACGTATTTCCCTTCCGCTGGTCACTTTCCTCGCCGTTCGTCGTCTTTCGCTGAACTCAGCCACTCATCCATTCAACAACAACTCAACTCGCGGCCCGGTGGCATGTCGCAATATTTATACCCTGCTGGCCTCGACCTGGAAAGTTCTATCCGCCCCGAGTCACGCTTAGAGAAACTAGGGCAGAAAACCACTAGAACATTCTTCAGAATAATACAGAAACTCAATACAACCAAAGTCAGCAGCGCACGCTGCAAACGGATGATCGTGTCGGCTCGATTTTTGGTAATGTATACGTGTCTCTTGGTTTAGCGCGCGCCTGTAATTCAAAACATTCAATTGACTCGCCACCGCCGCTATCATATAACTGCTGTCCTTCGCTCGCGCGGGATGCGAAGCAGCAAGCGCGTAACAATATATTGACGGATTTTTCTATCTAATTCGCGGTATGCATTTAAAAGTTTCCTTTCTCCACCCTTGTTAAGAAACGATTAGAATATTTATTGACGAGTTAGAGAAGGATAAAGAAATGGCCATATGAGTTATGTTTACACACTTGCAATATGTTCGTCAAGAAACATTACACTCCATTAAATACACATAAAGCATGTTCGCTGCATTAACACCTAACACTGCGGTCGTTTGGGTGTTTCTGTACGCCAGTTCGTAACCTGCTAGCTTCGGTATGAAGTGTAAATTTGTTTCCTACATATGTCGTGTATCACAGGCATTTTATACTTATGTTAACATACGAGTACTTTATTTTTGGTTAAATTCAGCTGTTACCTATACTCTATCAATCAATTGTAACCTTTCATTTATAACTAATAGGAATAAAGACAGAGAAAATAGGCGTGCTGGTAATGCCCAGTAAGAAATAGTTCTTATCTAAAACGTTACTACACAGAGCGCGCACGAATGCGGTGAGTTAGACCTTTGGTGTTATTTTCTAAGCTATTTTTGTATGAGGCAGAGGAATATCCTGGAAGTAAAACTTTATCAGGGCTTCAGGAAAGTTGAAAGTAACCGTGAATGGAGTATACTGCATTTTTAAATATTGAAACCACGGCCGGCCCAGTTGGTTACACACTGCCCTCCTATTTCTGAGGTCCCAGGTTCGATCCCAGGGCACGGTGGTCGGGGTTCACTACAGTGCGGTGGGGTTTTCCTCGGGGCTCTCCCGGTTCCTCCCCCATATTCATTCCGCTGTTACGATAGTGTAAACAGGCCTTAATTCGACGGCCTGCCTGAACACGCCATCACTCATAAGCGGTAATCAGGACAGCCAGTTGCCGCAATAGGGACTAGCATTGCCCAAAACCCGGTATGCAGGAATCCCCTCTACCCACCAGGGAACCAGGCAATGTTGCGTTATGCCACGCCGATATGAGGGCAATGCACAACAGCAGCAGGGGTCTTTCTCCATGTGACGCCGGCCGAGAGGGACGTCACAAGAAGCCTGCTGTACCGACCGCCGTAACTCGTCATACTTCAGCAGCCTTCGGATACTTCTCAAGGTGGGACAGTTACACTATACTAACGTGGCTCTCAGTGAGGTAGTGGATATAGTTAACAATGCTCCTCCGACCTTATAGTATATTATGNCTTTCTCCATGTGACGCCGGCCGAGATGGACGTCACAAGAAGCCTGCTGTGCCGACCGCCGTAACTCGTCATACTTCAGCAGCCTTCGGATACTTCTCAAGGTGGGACAGTTACACTATACTAACGTGGCTCTCAGTGAGGTAGTGGATATAGTTAACAATGCTCCTCCGACCTTATAGTATATTATGTAATCGCCAGATGATTTATTATATAGCCACGAAGTAACTTAAAGCTTCTTATATTTATTTACCGCACATGCTCTACTATCATGAAATTCCCTACCTTAACAAGTACATTTTGACCACAATTTAAACAAAGTATAACAGTCTCCACACCCAGCTCGTTTCACCTCGTCAGTTTTCGGGCTGGCCGGAGTGACATGTCTGTAACTCGGGTAGGGCAGCCAGCCACAATTAGCACGAGCCTCCTCTAATCCATGGTGACCCTGCCTCAGGCGGGAACACAACGTGGATCTTTCATTTTCATTCTTAAATATTCTGTGGCGGTAATTCAAGCAAAACACGAAATAGAACACACACAAAAAAAAAACACATTTCTTTATAGAGTTAATCGAGTTTCGTGAACTTAGACGTCGTCGGCTATGCATTTTTGAAGGGGACAGATGTTTTCATTGAAAGAACAGTTATTACTTTTCAGACTGTTAAATAAACCTCACGATATGATGGCAAGGTACCTCATGCAAATTAAATGCATTGTGGTGTCAATACAAAACGCATAAAATATAAAATAAAATTACAAAAAAAAAAAAAAACTGCAATAAATATGTTCAATTTTTCTTAATTCAGACAGAGACAAAAGTTGCAGCAACTTTTCTAATATCAAATGGGTTCAAAACCTCATTGAGTATAACACTTGACCCGAACATCTACACTTTATTTGATGATACTAACTACATATTACAAATAAAAACGCCTAACGATTTTATGCACAATCATCAAAACAATTTTATAGAACTCCGATAGTGGTGCAAGACTGACGGTACAACTGCCAAATCTTACGCATCACAGAATTCCCTGACATTCTCTCGTTTCCCAAGTTTTCCAGATGAGTAGCTACCATGCTAAGGAAGGGGCGTTGAAAAAATATCGATATATCGAAGTGACGATATTACTTCAGTGATATATTGATACAAATATCGATATATTTCAACAATATTTTATCGAAATCAATTTTATGCCAGGTATCGGAAATACAGATTTTTAAAACGCTCTTTTAATAAGCAGTGTTTTGAATACAAAAGTTGATTTAAACAATTACTATATTTACTTTGGCAACATGCACCAAAAAACCAACGCTACAACATTCTGCAATGCCTCGTGTCTTCAATATGTAATTTTGCAAGCAATTCTAAAGTTGTCAAGTCCTTTAATACATAAAATATAGGATTTCTATGTAGCGTCTACCAAAAAAGGATATATATTTTTTTCAAGATATCATTTTGTAAAACATTACTTTTATAAATAACAAATAAAAATAAAATCTATATTTTTTAAATATATTATTTTGTAGAAAAGGAACTTTTCTAAATAAGCAACATTGATAAGATCTATATTTTTCTTTCGATATATCGTTCCATAAAACAATACTTTTATTAATAACTAATATAAATATTTTTCTTTCGTGATATCGATTTGTAAAACAATGCTTTTATAAACAACAAATATAAATAATATCGATATCAACATCCCTAGGCGGAGGTCGGTGGCGNTTTAAACAATTACTATATTTACTTTGGCAACATGCACCAAAAAACCAACGCTACAACATTCTGCAATGCCTCGTGTATTCAATATGTAATTTTGCAAGCAATTCTGCATTTGTCAAGTCCTTTAATACATAAAATATCGGATTTCTATGTAGGGCCTACCAAAAAAAGGATATGTTTTATTTCGATATATCGTTTCGCAAAACGATACTTTTATTAATAACTAATATACATAATATAAATATTTTTTTTCGTGATATCGCTATGTAAAACAATGCTTTTATAAACAACAAATATAAATAATATCGATATCAACATCCCTAGGCGGAGGTCGGTGGCGNTTTAAACAATTACTATATTTACTTTGGCAACATGCACCAAAAAACCAACGCTACAACATTCTGCAATGCCTCGTGTCTTCAATATGTAATTTTGCAAGCAATTCTAAAGTTGTCAAGTCCTTTAATACATAAAATATAGGATTTCTATGTAGCGTCTACCAAAAAAGGATATATATTTTTTTCAAGATATCATTTTGTAAAACATTACTTTTATAAATAACAAATAAAAATAAAATCTATATTTTTTAAATATATTATTTTGTAGAAAAGGAACTTTTCTAAATAAGCAACATTGATAAGATCTATATTTTTCTTTCGATATATCGTTCCATAAAACAATACTTTTATTAATAACTAATATAAATATTTTTCTTTCGTGATATCGATTTGTAAAACAATGCTTTTATAAACAACAAATATAAATAATATCGATATCAACATCCCTAGGCGGAGGTCGGTGGCGGTGAGCGCACGCGGCTCTTGCCAGGCACGTGGTCACAAAGAACGCTGCTAGTGTGTTGTATGGTTCACTCCGTCGACGACGCCTCTCGTTTACGACCGACGAGGCGCCAGGTGCACGGCGTCTGGGGGAGGACGCAGAGAGAGGCAGCTGTGGGCGTCATCTGACAAGATTAGGGCTGATCACTTCGAAGGCGTCTCCACACCGAAACTCTAGAAGCTTCTTCACTTTGCTACCTCAGTTACGCCGATGTCTCTTCTCAGAAATCATCAAATGATCGTTTTTGAAAACTCTGTTGAGGCGGTCGCCTACAAGGTTGGAATGCATCGCAGCGTGTTTGGAATTGGTTTATGCTTCCAATATGTTTATGCACGAAAATAAGACATATACCAAACGATGACGGAATGGTACTTTCAAGACATCAAGCACATTGGAAGCATTATTTTAATGACCTCCAGCATAGCCATAACGGTTTATCCAGACTGCTGTATCTTAAAATATAAGAAGCGGATACACGCGAAACTACAAGAGAGAGAGAACAGTAGAGAGATCTAGGCGGCTCTTAACATTGAGGTCGTGAAAGCGAAGTGAGAATGGAGCAACGTCAGAGTGAGTGAGTGAGTGAGTGAGAAGAGATTTGAGCCGCTCAACAGCGAGATATTGAGAGCCGATGAGGGTGATTGAGGTTAAGTATGGAGCGGCGCCGGAATAAAAGGGCGGGGAAAACGGGAGATCACCAAAAAAAAAAACCCCCCCGCCAACCCGCATGATTCTCACATGTGAAAATCCTGCGAAACTGCCGGGAACATCGCCGTTCGCCATTGTGAGAGGGGAGTAATCTGACCACTACACCACTGCGGCCACTCCTTTGAGATTTTCATACATTTCCTCTAAACCTAGTTTTGATGTAGCCAGATTGTAACAAAATTGGTCACAGTATTTGACTCGTGTAAAAGAGGCGGGCCTGTTGAAAGTGCAAGCGTAGACGAACACGCTCATCACTGTTGACCTTGTGAGTGACACTGAAACAGGTGACGGGCGAGTCAATATTGCGGACATGCGCAGAAGACTCAAATCGATTTACCTCATCTTTAGTCTATAAGAAAACATTGGTGAATATGCCGTTATCGGAGGCAGCTTTAAGAGGGACAGACCCCTGCTATTTTGAATTTTCCTGCTTTTCGCTACAACCTGGCAGTACAAGTTTGGTATTAAATTTACAATGATTTACAGAACACAGGACTTTGCTCAGTTCACTTTCTGAAATCCGCACTGTCGCCAGTGCACATGTCCGCAAAAATAATGTTAATGCTCCTCGGCAGATATAAGTTGAGAACAAACAAGGCAGTGAGTGGGTAGGAATTTAAAAAAAAATCCTGGGAATCTACTATTTACGCTCTGTCGTGCTAAAGATTTTGATAACAGTATAAGTTGCAAGAAAAAAAAAAAAAAGTTGGTACATCCAAAACGCGACGCATCAATCCCCAAGTACAATTTAGGGTGTTAACTACCCTCCAGCCAGCTGAAGAACATATAAGAAGTGTGTTAAAACAACTTCGTCACCACGGCCACCATTATTTTTCTCGCCTTGAGAATGTTAATGGCGCCATCGGCGTAGAAGTATTTTGCGCACCCGAGGGCACATACGACTTGGACCCGAGAGCGCGATGAGCGGGAGCAATAAAGGCGACCTTGGTACACGCACCTGTTTAATATCTCGTCGTCTTTACGCACAAGGGACTGAACTGGCATGGAGTCTTGTCAACTTGCCTCTACAGAACTTTCAGTAGTGACCCCACCATTTCACGGTGAAAAAAATAAAAAACAAAAGGTGCGTGTGTCCATGTCACGTTAAGTACCCTGTGTACCGAAAAACAAAAATTTGCAAAAAATTACCGTAAAAAAATGCATTCTCTTTTCGAATTAAAAAAAGAAAATAAACAGATATGGAAATAAATATTGGAAAGTAGCATTCCAACGTGAAAGATTTCTCAGTTGCTATTCATAAGGAGACGAAGCTCCAAAATATTTAACAGTTTAAACGACAACTATGCGATTGGGCCTATGCGCTCTGTTTGGGTGCCTGGGTGGACAGCGCCCACAAATATCCCGAGCTTTGCGTGGAATAGGTGTGTTCAGAAACGTTCTGTGACGGGACCATCTTAAGATAATCAGCCTCTAATCCCTTGGCTATAGGCCGTTCACGATAAAGCTAACACTTTCGAGGCCCTAGTAACTTTTATCGTAGCCATTTTTTTTTATCCTTCCACCACTTCTTAAAATAAACATTACCATGCAAGTAATCAACACAGTGTATATATTTCACCGAAATCGAAAGTCAACGTCTAAAGCTTCAATAAAATATATTTATTACTATTATTCCAAATGAGAGGGCTTCAAAAAGTGCTCACTTTACAGTGAATAGCCTATACATACTGTCACGCGCTCGTTGCTTTGCATCGCTTGCGAGAGCAGACATGTGTGAAGGTCACGCATGTCACCTGAGAGCGGGTGGCGATGACAAAGACCGGATTGCACCGGCTTGGCGCCGGGATAAGCCTTTTGTCACTCGTGCGCTCCTGACCTTCAGCAGATTTAATTGCTGCGTTTATCTGAAGAATGTTTTGGTCAACCCTTTCAGTCACAGTGTCCTATACCTGGGGCGTTGCATATTAAGTGACTTGAATGGTCTGCATTGTACACAGCAGAACATACCGCCCAATGAGAAAGGTCGACTATATGTGGAATACATCATTTGCTGCTGAGACTATGTTCCAAGCTTCATAAACCCCTGTTAAGACAAAGCGTCGTCTGGTAATCAGTACAGTTGCAAACAAAAGATTTGTTTCTTGCAACGCCAAAAATCATATATTTATTTTTGACTGAAAGGGTTAACGACCTAGTTTCAGCGTGACTCGGAATGCGGCGAACCTCCTAGATCAAGGCCAGCGATAGTATAAAAGTGCGACGGGCCTCCGAGCCGATAGTTTATGTGAGTCGGGAGTTTGGGCAATTGTGTGGCATTACGCGATAGGAGACGAACCAGAAGAGCAACGAGTGGCATCGGAAGTTACCAGCGGGAGGAAAAAACTGCAACTGCGAGCATCGGTGCAGTGAAGGGTGCGACTGGCAGGATGGACTATTGGACTGGATACGTGAATTAAATACATTTCAAATAATGTCAACAGACAGACTGAACATGTGCTAATGATGAGTGTGAGTTAATTGACAGTAAACAGACAGACAATCTGAGAAGAACTTTAATTAGAGTTGAGATAGACATTAAATACTGCGCTCATTGAGAAATAATAGTAATAGTAAGAGATAGAATAATGCTGTAAATAATAGCCGAGTGAATAAATTAAAATGAAATTTAGTTCTTTTATTTTTACTGAGACCTCCATCCCTCACGAACTCGCACACGCCCCTCAGGCGTCTTGTAACAATACAAATACCGTGGTCGTGAAATCAAGTCGCCACGCCTCTCCCCGACAAGCACGGCTCTGCTAAGCGTGACACCTCAGTTATCAGCGGCCAGCCAACGAGGGGTCTGAGAAGCCTTCGTGCGAGCAGCGTGTTCCTGCGGAGCGATTCCCGTCGGCAGGAGGAAGAAAGGGGGGTTCTTATCCTTGCCCCATTCCTACGCCCTCACCCACCCTTAAACCTCCCGCGCTTAGCCCTTTTATGTCCCTGAGTTGTGGTAGTTTTGTGAACTACCCTCCCTCCACCCGTCGCCATCCTCTTCCTTCTCGGAGACGCCGTCGCACTTAACGTCTCGTACAAGACGCGCCCATCGAGTTGCGCCTAAACCCTCCCCTGCCAATATCCCTTCAAATATCACCAAACCACCTCGGGCACTTTACGCAACTAGCCTATCACACGCACGCAACACTCACTCGTCTACCGAAGATATCCCTCCCTCCCTCCCGCATGCCGCTTCGCAACGCACCTAGAGAAACTATAGGCAGTTCACGGTTAATTGAGCACTTCTAAAAGCCCTGCTCAAAATCTTCTTGCAAGCACATTGTGTATTCATCCACCACATGCAAAATTAACATTGCCGTGGGCCTGATCTCTTTATTCACGCGTCGGTCACTTATACTGAAATTGTTTACAAAGTAAATGTTTTACAAATATACTAATTCTTACAATTACATGCATTAAAAAGACAAAGCAAAATATACCATTTAGAATTCATAAACGTTTGCCTAACACTTTCAATTCAACGTTAAAGCAGGAAACTACTGTTTCTCTGTCTTTACCAACTTTACTGAGTCCATGCCAGTCAGCGTGTCTATTAACATACATATAGGCAGGGGCAGTGACATTTTTCAGAGGTTGATTTCAAAAGTACTCAACCGTGAACAGTGTGTATTTGCTATTCTCCGCAGTTCGTATCCTTCCGCCATATGTGAAATTAACTTTGCCATTAGCGGTCTCACTTTATTCAAGCACCATCCATCCAAAGGAGAACCGTGGAATTTTTAGTATAGTCGCTTCATGGTGAAAGTGTGAAGTCACAATTTTTGAATCGAACAACGTGTTTGGTTGTTTCTTCAATATAAATTGTATTACAAGCGTTTTATGCTTCTTTTAACATAAACAGTATCTTAATTTTAATTAAATTGAATTTTTACTTACATTTATTTATATAGTTACAATATTTCATTTATCATTACCATGGATAAAAACAAAGAGAAAATAGACGTGTTGGTGAGCAAGAAATCTCACCGCTCCGCTACACGTGGGTAGCTACAAAACTGAATCATTACCTTTAGTGGCGGGGGACTGGCCGCACGCTGGTAATTTTTAAATAGGATATCACTATCGCACTGGTACATAAATTAATTTTCGTACCACCAACATTCCCAACTGATAGGCATAGGCGAACAGAAACACCGACTCTGACGCCCGACACACACTAAATTCGAATCAGTGGAAAACCACCGATTCGCAGTGAAATTTAACTACTCGAATCAGTGCAAATGGCTCCACTTAGAATGAATGGAAAACGAAAATTGTTTCAGTGAAAAAAATTTCGCTGGTTGCATTAGTGACGTGGAACAATTTCACTGATTGAATAAGTGACGGCCGAATACAGTGGCAAATTAAATATTGTTTTTTATTGAATGTAGCCAAATAATTACGTGAAAAAATACANGTGACGGCCGAATACAGTGGCAAATTAAATATTGTTTTTTATTGAATGTAGCCAAATAATTACGTGAAAAAATACACAAAGATAGTTTACTGCGCAATTTATCGCAATTAAAAAAAGTAAAAAAAAAAGTTGCAGGAAGCCGGGATTGAAGTCGCACACCCTTTCCACTTCGATATTAAGCCGATACCTTTCCATCTGCGCTACCAAGCAAAGTTAAAGAAATTAATAAGAAAATATGTTTTAGTTCTTTACGAAATCGTAAAGTTTAAATTGTACGCCCTTTTTGTTTTTAGTTAAATTGGTANTTTTAGTTCTTTACGAAATCGTAAAGTTTAAATTGTACGCCCTTTTTGTTTTTAGTTAAATTGGTATCGTTAGGATTGTTAAAACGAATAGTACATATGAGTGCACTCTTCACCACATTACCTGCAGTTTAAACCTTCAAACAGAGCACTGTGATGATTCATGAAAATGAAAGACATAAAAACTGATTGAANCATTACCTGCAGTTTAAACCTTCAAACAGAGCACTGTGATGATTCATGAAAATGAAAGACATAAAAACTGATTGAAGGCTGAATGTTCATATTACCTAATGAAATGGTGTTTTGAAAGAGTCGACACATTTTAGAAAGTATTTTGCGTTGGTTTTATTACTTAATTCGTTGTTATTTCACTTGATACACATTGCTTAACGGCCATTTTTAAACAACGTTTGAAGGCCATATTTACACGTTGTTTTAACTTATCCATCAGTCAAAAATAAACCACTGAAAAACAGTGCAGAAAATAACCGATGAATCATGGGAAAATGTCACTGAATCAATAAGTAAAGGAAATCTGTCATTTTTTCAGGCTTCATCCAATGGTGTCTTGGATTTAGCCCAAAACTTTGTTTGTACTTTTACGTGTTAGAATTTGCACAACATTTTTTGCCGTGATAGCGCATGTGCAATTATTTTCAAAATAATTACGGTACGATAGCATTTTAATTGTTATATCACTTATAATTAAAATTAAGAAATAAATTATAATTACTGACATATGCAGATGTCATAGTAATGACAGCGTAAGCACTGCCGGTTACAAAAAAATCTACCAAATTACGTACGCCCTATCACGCTTAATCTTGAATGCAAGGTGCAACTGGAATTTGCCAAGTCAAATTTGAGCTTTGCCAGAGATAGAACTAACTCATATGGGCGAACAATCCGACATTCCCCAAATCCTGCCTTGCCGTAAAATTAACATTCATTGGAATACGCCACCAAGCACATCAAAAAATAAAATCAGTGTTAGTTGAAAAAAAAGATNCGTAAAATTAACATTCATTGGAATACGCCACCAAGCACATCAAAAAATAAAATCAGTGTTAGTTGAAAAAAAAGATGCGGGGGATGGACAAAATAATATGAACACCATGCAATATAGTACATTTTGTTGCATGTTGGCAGCACTGCTTCCGTGTAAATAATGTGACGCGTATGTATTGCACAGTTTACGTGCCAAGTCTTGTAGGTTATATTTCAGTGTATTATACACTTTGTTCTGCGACGGTTAAAACAAGCGATCGGTGAAATGTGTGATCTCTCAGACTTCGAAAGAGGGCAAATCGTTGGTTCTCGGTTAGCGGGAGCGTCTGTGACGAAAACAGCTGAATTGTTTGACGTTTCATTTCACGAGCAACAGTATCCACGGTAATGACAGCATACCCAAAATATGGTAAAACATCATCGGCGCAGAGGAATAGTGGGCGAAACCCAAAGTTAACTGACAGAGTCCGACGAACATTAAAAATAATTGTGGCCAAACATAAAACTACCGCGGCAAAAGTAACAGCAGAACTCAACACTCACTTGAGTAATACTGTTTCGACAAAAACAGTACGGCGGGAGCTCCACAAAGCTAACATTCATAGAAGGGCTGCAATTGCGAAATCCTTTATAACGGAAGTCAACGCTAAGCTGAGAAATAAGTGGTACTACGATCATAAAACCTGGACACTTGATGATTGGAAGAATGTGGTATGGTCCGATGAATCATCGTTTACATTGGTTCCTACAAACGGCCGGGTTTATGTATGGAGAACCCCAAAAGAAGCCTACGATCCAGACTGCCTGCTTCCTACAGTCAAGCATGGGGGAGGTTCTGTTATGATTTGGGTGGCTATATCGTGGTATTCAGCTGGTCCTCTCATTCACATCGCTGGCCGGATTACTGCGAATGAATATATCACCATCCTCAATTATTAAGTTCTTACTATGACTAGCATATTGCTGCCAAACACTGCCATATTCAAAGATGATAATGCGCCCATACACACAGCCAAAAAGTTTCAGTCTTGGTTTGAGGAGCATCAAAATATCATCAAACATCTTCCCTGGTCAGCACAATCGCCAGACCTCAACATAATTGAACCGTTATGGGGAGTTTTAGAGCAGAGAGTGAGGAGCAGATTTCCATCTCCATCATTGAAGCAGTTGGCAGATGTTTTGGTACAAGAATGGGACAACATTCCGTTGGAAACTATCCAGACACACTACGAATTGCAGCTGTTCTAAAAGCAAATGGTGGCCCAACACCTTATTAATAAATAAATATTGTGTATATGTCAGGTGTTCATATTATTTTGTCCATCCCCTGTATATTACAGGTAAGACTTTAAATACTAAACAAATTTTTATCCATCCACCACTTTTAAAAATAAATATTGACATGCAAGTAATAAACACAGTGAATACAGAATGTTCGGAAATTAAAAGCCCAAACAGCGGGAGGTGTTTCCTTGTGAAAAATAAAGTCCAACCTATATATGAGACCATATAACTGGACAGAATAATAAAGGTGATAAGCCTGTGAAAACTGGGTTTTGAATACGTATTTTCGCTTAATGCCTTTTACTTTCTGCCAGCGGTAGGGATGGCGGCGATATACCCACAGTACGTCCCACAAGGTTGATTAAGATACGCCCATTTGGCGCGCTATGGAGCGTGTACTAGTAGAGGGCACGTCGTCGATGTGCTGACGTATGACTTCCNGGATACGCCCATTTGGCGCGCTATGGAGCGTGTACTAGTAGAGGGCACGTCGTCGATGTGCTGACGTATGACTTCCTCAAGCCGAACAGTGCGCACAGACAGAGGACGGCCAGCATTACGCACGTGTCTCTGCAACATCGGAAGCGTAGGTCGTTGCGGACTTTGTAGGCGTTGTACAAGGCATTCGGCAAAAATACGTTTTCAAAACTCAATTTTCATAAGCCCATATCTCCTTTATATTCCGTTTAGGTATATGGTGTCTTCTATATTTTCGACTTAATTTTCCATTAGGAATCACCTTTCACAGTTTGAGCGTTTAGTTTCCAAACAGTCTGTATATTTCACCGGACTCGGAAGTTAACGTCTATGGCTACAATAAAATATATTTATTGACTATTATTCCAAATGAGAGTACCTCAAAAAGTGCTCACTTAACCGTCAACAGCAGGCCG
>NQII01000997.1:537879-554952 GCA_002778355.1 Clitarchus hookeri | reverse complement strand
CCCTTTCATTCCGACGCTGCTCCATACTCACCTCGCTTCACCCTCATCGGCTCTCAAGACCTCTATGTTAAGAGTTGCCCAAATCTCTCCACTCCACTCGCATTTGAGAGGACCCGGGATCGATTCCCAGTCCAGCTATCCTGATCTGGTTTTTCTAGGGTTTTCCGAAATCACTCCAGGCGAATGCTGAGATGGTTCCTTATACACGCCCTGACCGATTCCTCCCCAATTCCTGAATTATTAGTGTTCCCGTAGGCCTTGTCACCGTTCGAGGGCACTCAAAACATAAACAAATANCCTCCCCAATTCCTGAATTATTAGTGTTCCCGTAGGCCTTGTCACCGTTCGAGGGCACTCAAAACATAAACAAATATACCAAATTAGAATTTTTTTTAAATAGTATGAATTCTCGAAAATTACACCATATACTTCCTTTACCGATAATTATAAGCCAATTAATGTTGGCGATTTTTTTATTGAACAGAAGCCTGCAAGACTGCGTCAATAATAAAGTCGGCCTGCATCTCTACCGCTAGAACAATTTTGTTTCAAGAAATAAAGTCCTNAAACCAAATTAGAATTTTTTTAAAATAGTATGAATCCTCGAAAATTACACCATATACTTCCTTTACCGATAATTATAAGCCAATAAATGTTGGCGATTTTTTTATTGAACAGAAGCATGCAAGACTGCGTCAATAATAAAGTCGGCCTGCATCTCTACCGCTAGAACAATTTTGTTTCAAGAAATAAAGTCCTGTCTTTCTTCATGATGGGATTTAGGTTTTAACTTAAGACATGTTCAACATCTTATTGGTGACCAACAAGAAAAAGGTTCGATCATACAATTATATACGTCAAAACGCATACAGTATATATATACACACACACACACACACATATATAATATATATACAACACACATGTAATACAAAAATTAGTCAGTTTTTTGTTAATTTTGTTTTCGTATTAAAAAATAACACATGTCATTTGGCATGTCCTAACATAGCTAACGCATGTTTGTAAATAGAAAAACTTTTAAGAAATTTTGGAGAATACTTAATCGAAATTTTAGTGAATTCATTATAAATGTTCCTGTATGAACAGATATTTACTCTTACATATACTATGCACGTAATGTCTTTAACCAAAATAAAATTTTCAAATGTAATACGTTCGAAATACACCTACAGAAAGACAATGTTATTGCAAATATTTGCTAACGAAGGTGGCAAACGTCCCTATATAGTATTGCTCTTCCTTGGTTTTTATATAGCTACTGGTATCCAAAAACCTTAATTAAGCTTGTCTGCCACACAAAACGCATAAACAGCATTTAAAAATTGTGAAACATTACAACTGATGATAATTTGTAACTATTACCAATTGACATACCCGTAAAATCACACATTCCGAGATATTTTCGTGTCAACAAATACACTGACCAAAAATTAATAAAATATGTTATTCCCAATCTTTTCTTGCTCGCGGGAAAAAAAAAACTGTTCAGCAGATTTTATTGATTTCTTTCTTCGCGATTTGACATTTTTCTCCCTTTGTTTGGGGTTTGCCTATTTCTAGAGATTCTTATTGCATATTGAAACCCACTTCCCATTTTCCCTTTTCCTATTTCATGTTATACAACTAAATACGGTCCAGTTAGTCTCTCCCCCCAACCCCCTCCGGCAAACATAGTAAGCTGCTTCCGGTACAATTAATATTATTGTTGCTACAACCGAAATGGAAGTGTGGTGGAGGAGGAAGAGGAGGAGAAGAAAGAAGAGGGGTGCCTGTGGGTTAAACTTGGTGGTTTGTGGTATCCCATGCTGAATTGCGGTGGCATTTTCTCCCCCTCCCGCGCACAGCTACCCGAGACAAACGCCCCTCCCTTGTCAAAACATCAATTCCACTATTGGCGCTACAACGCCTGCTGGCGGACCGCAACCACCCCACAATCCCACCCCCTCCCCTAATTAAAAATAATTGGCAGGCAGCTCGCACAGAGAGTCGGGACGCACGACGTCAAAGAGCGCCCCTCCGCCGGCCACGAGTTCACAGGGTAAAATCAGATCCTTATTGTTGGCAGCGTTGAAGGGTGGCTGGATGTGCGCGCGCATGCATGAAAATAACGACCAGAAGGTCGATTGATGATCTGTTTTAGCCCGTCGCAAGGAAGATGGTTTTAGCGACAATATGCACACCTTTCATTTAGCCCACTTAGTAAGCCCACAAAATTAAGTTTGAATTTTTTTTATAACCGGAAACGGTTCCCCGGTCACGCTTGTTCACAGATAATCTACACTGTAAAATGTTCCTGGTAAACTTCCTAAACTGTAAAGGAGGTATTTAACCTATACACTCAATGGTAATAATACCACACATCAAGCTGCACATATAGGAATGTTTAGCGTCGCTTCTATGCAAAGTTGGGAACTCCCCTACGCATTTGACTGTTTCCTGAGCAAACGTGCAAACGCTACAATGATTGTATAGGGGAAAACCTTACCATTCCTGCTTTCTCACTAAGCGTATACACTGGCATGGTAAATTTCCGAATAATTTCTTAGAGTGTACTCTCGTGACACCGTATTCAAATTAACCTGCCGTCAGTAATTTTGTTTGATATAAAAGTTTCTATCAATTATATAACCATATTTAATGTGTGTGTAAAGTTAGGAAACACTATCCGACAGGTATATTATTGCACATATGATCTGTTACTACAGTAAAAATAATTCGACAATTAGTATAACTTTTTTTATGTATAACGTAAAAAATGTGATCAGAATAATTTTAGCGCTTTAAATAAAAATATATTCTGTTAATTTAAGCAATAAAGGGAGAAACACTGGACGCAGTTTTTTATTTTCTATTCGCCCGACCACATACCCAGTGCGGAGAGGGAGGGAAAGAAACAACGAAACCACAACAGCTGTTTACGCTTATGCATGCATATTTACAGCAATGTCACTAAGGCGTGGTGCTAAAATAATATGTCATAGTTTGAATGAATTTCTGCGTATAACTCAAATCCATCGCAATAATTATTTTTTTCCCCAAGCATGTTATGAACATCAGAAAAACTTAAAAATGGTTACAGAACGATCTTGCGTACAGATAACGGCAGATGAACTTTAAAAAAATCTCGCAACGTTTCAAAATTACACATTCTATTCCGCTGAGAAAAAAAAAAGAGGGGGGAGGGGGTAATGTGATTTGAAGCCCACAATTTTTGTTACGTGGAATGTGAGGTACAAAAGCAGCGGACAATTTTTCACGAGTCAAACCTAATTCCTTGAAAATTTGCTCAGCCCTGGCAATTCAATACACACTTCCGCTCGTAGTCTATTCACGGCTTCTTCACACCTTTTGAAACAAACGTTTGGAAAATCCCCCATGCATGATGTGTTTGGGTGGTTTCCTAGAAGTCATGTATCACAAGCGTTTTATACTTCTGTTAATATAAAAGTATCATATTTTTATTAAATTGAACTTTTACTGAAATTCTATTAATAAATTCTATTTAATTTATAATAAGTAATAAAAACTAAAAATGGGTGTGTTGGTAACATCTAGTTAGAAACAGTTCTTAAGCAAATTATTAAACTGAGTGCGCACGAATGTGATTTATGGTCTTTCTGGTGTAATTTTCTAGACTTAGTTACGCATTGTTTGCACGAGGCGAAGTAATACTCTGGAAATGGAACTTAAGCAGAGCTTCAGAAAAGTTTGAAGTAACTGTGAATTGACTATGGTAAGATTAATTACTCAGGTTAGGAACAAAACTACTCTTCTTATGGGAGAGTTTGACATAGGGAAAATTTCTGCCGCCAGGCAAGCGCTAGTGAACTTTTAATTAAAAATTTAAGCTACGTGAATAATAAATGACAAAAATTTCACTTAGTTAAGTACGTATTTTATATTTGGTTTATGATTGTTGCAATTATTTTGTTTTTTAACGCAGAACATAGAAAAAACTCCGGTATACATTGCGACACTAACGCTTACCTAGTGGCGAAAATTTTTATGAATAAGCCTTAATTATGGTCAGAATATTCCTGGGTCCTCGGTATAGCCTGTACCACGAACAAATGCACTTTTCCCACAGTTCTGAAGGCAGCCCTGTTTACAGCAGTTGCCATGGATACAGCGGTGTCTCAAAAACACATTCAGCTGTCAACATGTCCTTATGTCAACAGAAAATACTTTTCCCACCATGGAAATAGAATGTAGGGGAAAGTTGAACAAAACCGGGTGGTCGGGTAAAACAGGGTACGGCTGATATTTTCGCTAGACAGTGCTGCCACCTACCTCTGCTCGTAGCAGTTAGTACCTTGCACAGTTGCCTCTAGTTATCAAGAGATAGCGCAGTAATCTGCAGCGTCGGACGTTGTCGTTTGAGAAATATGCGTTTTCTCTAACTGCCGTGATGTAATTTATACTTCTGCTTGTGTGAAAAATTCAGGAAGAAGCAACTGTCACACNGTAATTTATACTTCTGCTTGTGTGAAAAATTCAGGAAGAAGCAACTGTCACACTATAACAGTAAATGGGCATGAAAATAAGTGTGATATGCACTACGANCAAGAGATAGCGCAGTAATCTGCAGCGTCGGACGTTGTCGTTTGAGAAATATGCGTTTTCTCTAACTGCCGTGATGCAATTTTTACTTCTGCTTGTGCGAAAAATTCAGGAAGAAGCAACTGTCAAACTATAACAGTAAATGGGCATGAAAATAAGTGTGATATGCACTACGACTACGTATATGAACCAACACACGTTTCACTAGTTTCCTAGGAAACCCGTTTCTTCTGTAGCAAGTCGTAGTCTGACAAAACAGGGCACTGCTTGATTGGTTAAAACGCGGTAGTACTCTTTCATATCAGACTGTACCCTGTTTTTATCAAACCTTCTCTTTATTCTAGCATAAAGATCAACAAGTAGGCTATTCATATTTGTCACAAATAAGTTACAAACCATACTTTATTTGGTTTCAGGCACTGAGCAGTATATTTTGTGTTTGATCTTTTCGTATTTTTCAGAGAGTGCATCATCATGCCTTACGTTCGCAAAACCGACAGTCTTGGTCTCAAGAGGCTATGAAAAATGCAGTTGCTGAGGTTTTGCCTGCCAGAATGGGATACCTTAAGGCTTCTAAAACGTTCGGCGTCCCACAATCAACTCTTGAGGCGAGGGCGAAGAAAGCAAGAACTGGCTTGTCGCTTGAGGATGCTACTAAGAAAGGCGCGTATTTAAAAATTATTAAAATACTAATAATGACATACTAATATGTTTAATATTTGTTGTCAAAATAATTAACAGAACTATATTAAAACCTTTCTGTTTTAGTATTGGTTCGCCTCAACCACCAAAAGTAAACTACAATATCTTCACAACTCAGGATGACTAAAGCACTTGTGATGAAGAGGAGACAAGACAAATGCAGCACGTATCTCCTGTAATGACTTATATGCAAATTCAAAATCAGAAGAAAAGTGGTTTGTGTGCTATAGATGGGCACATGAGCAATGTGCAGGAATGGGCATCGATGATGTTGGACCTTACACATGTGATCATTGCAAATTATAAGTTGATGTAAACTGNACCGATGATGTTGGACCTTACACATGTGATCATTGCAAATTATAAGTTGATGTAAACTGAGTGGTGTACAGGTAGGCTACAAACAGTTTACATGATGTTTGCAATTTAAGTGTGCTATATAACTTGCACTGCCACTCAAAGTGTTTAATTCCAAGTACATTCTCTAGTAAAATGCACATAAACTGATGATGGCAATATACTTCATAAAAGTGCTGTTTGAAAATGTTTCAAGGTAAAATANTATGCAAATTCAAAATCAGAAGAAAAGTGGTTTGTGTGCTATAGATGGGCACATGAGCAATGTGCAGGAATGGGCATCGATGATGTTGGACCTTACACATGTGATCATTGAAAATTATAAGTTGATGTAAACTGAGTGGTGTACAGGTAGGCTACAAACAGTTTACATGATGTTTGCAATTTAAGTGTGCTATATAACTTGCACTGCCACTCAAAGTGTGTAATTCCAAGTGCATTCTCCAGTAAAATGCACATAAACTGATGATGGCAATATACTTCATAAAAGTGCTGTTTGAAAATGTTTCAAGGTAAAATATAATGAACATGTATGTCATAAATAATGCATAATGATATTGGAAACACTTTTTGATTACAAGGCGGTCCCTGTCGGGCTATGCGATTCCTGCATAAAGCGTCACGATCACTCGACAAGGACGCTGAACCTGCGAATATAGAGTTCAAAACCTGAAATGCCAAGTCTGAAACGAATCGTTACAAATGGTTTCGTGTACACTGAATCGACCAAGGGAAACTATTATGTAACATCAGCGTTCTTAACGGTACTCATTGCGAGCATATTTATGATGACAGCTGAAACGACAGTTAATAGTAATTGTCTTTATGTAGTTTTCTGTAAAACATCTCTTTATGTCCGTCTCTGTGACGTTATTAAGGATTGGCGACGCTGGGACTGTCCTATAATCAACAATATGCGTTTTGAATAACCTTTTATTTAGGCTATTACGTAGTCTCCTATGTCACATATTACATTAATATAGTACATTTTCAAATCTAAATGGCATATGTTCCTTAAAATACTTCCTATTAACACTTGAAAATTTTAATTCTGCAAGCTTNAATTTTCAAATCTAAATGGCATATGTTCCTTAAAATACTTCCTATTAACACTTGAAAATTTTAATTCTGCAAGCTTTCAGATGGTCCTTGTTCATATTGCGAATCACGAGACAGCAACACACAACCTGTGGCAGAGTCCATTATCTGTAACGTGGTTATGTTAAAAAAGATTACATAATAAAAAATAAAATTTATTTTAAATTGATTTAAGACACCGTATATTGGTTTGGAAATATAATAGGACTTAATATTTATCCTCGTCTAAGCATTTTAATGTATTTTTTTCTCTCTGAACCGTGTTTTCTTAAATCAACCTCAATACGGCGGCCATTTTCTTACCACTGTCGTCAACGAAGACGCCTTGTTGGCCTGTCTTTATGTAAATACCGTCATGGCAACACCTTGAATTACAGTATACCATTCTGCCTCGTNGACGCCTTGTTGGCCTGTCTTTATGTAAATACCGTCATGGCAACACCTTGAATTACAGTATACCATTCTGCCTCGTAAAAGTAGTTAACCCGGTAACGGTTTTCGTCTAAATACAGTAAAACATTACATAGTAGGGTCTTTAACTGGCTTCANGAAAGTAGTTAACCCGGTAACGGTTTTCGTCTAAATACAGTAAAACATTACATAGTAGGGTCTTTAACTGGCTTCAGGAGGGAAGGGGAGCGACTGTACTTCGCATGCCTCTGCCGTAAGGGCGATATTCCAGCGGCGCGCGAGAAAGGTCAGCGGGCTTGATGGCATATGACCTTCGAAATGCCAACCAGCTATACCGTCTTCCCTTCCGCTCGGAGCACCTCCATTCATTACATAAATGTCACCAGCACGTGGAGGGAGGGGGTGTGGGATATGGCGGGGCGTTGAAGGTGGGAGGGTGTATTTAACACGCCTCGTGTTAGAGTGCTTGGGGCAAAGAGGTGACTGGGGAGAGCGGGGAGTGTAGCCGGGGTGGTTGTTGCAGGTACAGGCGCGGCTCATACCCTCTCCGAAAGATTTACCGCTCGCAATTTGGCACTCCGGCCATTCCCCCCGAACCAGAGCGAACATTGCCTCACCCGCGCTCGGCGACATTTCAGCTCGCGTGGCTTCCGTTCCTTTGTCTCTCACGTCCTTCCAACCGTGGGCACTAGTGAGGAGTCGGCTCCAGTTCTGACAACTTTTCGCACACTCCACTCGTAGCACAAGCTCCCCCCTCCCTGCTCCTCCAACCCATGCCTATCACAGACGCGCGCAGAGTTAAGTAATTGGGGGTGCAAACTGCAAAATAAAGAACGTTTGTGGGATTAAAAATACAAAGTAAGAATATATTTTAACGAATTGACCACAAATAGTCTATGCTATACTAAATATACTGTTACATGAATGCCTGAGGGCCGTATCCGAGTTCGTGAGGGATGGAGGTATTAAATAAAAATAAAAGAATTAAATTCAATAATTATATTTATTCTCAATGCTACAAACAGTCAAACATCTGTTATTTGCCAGTCTGAGCGTCCTATAAACTCTAATTGTTCTTATTGAGCGCAATGTTTAATTACTATCTCAAGTCTTTATCACAGTCTTTACTCTTGCTAATGTCTCTTAAACTGCTCGAATTATTGCCACATGTTTAGTTAAAACTGTCTATTTCCATCGTCCCGAATGCCTTTTCACTCAGGCATCCAGTCCACAGTCCCGCAGATCAGTCCCACTCTTCAATCCTCACAAGCTCGCCGACGCACTCTCGCAGATCGCTGCAGTCGTCCCTCGCCGCTCCGGAATCGCCCAACTGTCGCTTAAGGTCGCACGAGACGCCAAACTCTTTGCTCTTACTCACACACACACCTCAGAGGACCGCACGTGGCATTTATACTTAAGGTAGGTGGCGTCTAGAACGTTCTCGGCAATCCAAGTTATTCTGGGAAAGGTAATGGCGATGACGACTTTCCTGCGTGATAAATTGAGAAATAAGAGCTTCTCAGGGTCAGCGAAGCACGAGCTGCGATAAATTTATAGGTGTGTGCGGCGGCGTCCTTTATGATAGGCCGCTCCCTCCGTCTAACGATACAAACTTGACTTCCAGCCCTCGTCGCCTTCACACGCGAAGAAAACACCGGACAGTGCAATGCAACAATACTTTTAATTCAGTGGCCATTGAAACACATATAGTGCCTAATGAAAATACGAAATTATCAAGATTCTTCAGTTTTATAATGACATGATACAATTGGGGAGGGAGGGAGGGTGCAGTTGCGCCCTCTGCACCCCCCTGCCCGCGCCTATGATGCGCACACACGACGGCGCTACAGTATCAAACTTTAGTGGTTTCGGCGGTGAAACCAAAATTTCCATGTTCGCTTTTCCACAGTGGTTAACCACGCTTGTAGTCTTCGAGCACTATATACACAATTTTGTCTTATTGAAATCCTGAAATATGAATTTCCCACGTCTGGATAAAAGCTTCTCGCTCCGTGAACTATTCTATTACAACAATATATAGTTAGTTAACTCGTCCCGTTTACAATTAGTCCCAGCTACACAATAACGGCACACGCGCCACGGCTTGTAGGGCACTCGATCCGGAAAACTTGCAGTAAAACTACAAAACTTCGACAAAAATATTTTTAAAATAAACAAAAAGGGAAATAAATTATTGCAATCAGTAATCACCAGCACTGCTACGAATACTTTTTCCGAGAAAATCGGCGGAGAAATTATATATACGGTTAAGCAAGCAAGCGCCGTGAGCGTTTCCCAAAACTGCGTTATCGAACGCGGTGTAATTTGTTTCCAGCTTTCAGAGGGAGGGGTATGGGGGAAAGAAAAAAAAAATGCGAGGGTGACCTGCGACCACGTAATTGATGGTTAGTAATTGAAATTTAAGCGAGGCAATCCATCCTCCTGGGTAGGCGGGGAGGCAGTGTGGCGGATTAAATGATATTCCCATAAATAAAAACTGTACCACGGGCGAAAAACATTTCTACATAACCACGTTACAAATATGTACACTTCAGTCACCTGAAAATATTGTTACAATTTCTCAAAGTCTGTGGGCTTAGTCAGGTTCTTTAAGGGATGGAAGTTTTAATTATGTAAAAGAGTTAATAATAATTTCCTTAACCACTACACAGAATATATACTCTACTTAATATTTCACAATAAATGGCTATCGCTTGCTAATCACAATTGATTTAATCAATACAAATCACAATCACCTCAAATAAATTATATGAATAAAATAATTAAAATCAGTCCCAATAAACAGTGTCTGAAGAACTATTGAATTATTTTACAAATTATATGTCCATGTTCGACAGTTCCAATATTTACAAGTCCGTATCACACATTCATACAGTCCCACCTTAATGCAGTCCACATTCCACCAGTCCGGAATGTCTTGCAGTGCTCCGAATGCCCCTATGCACAGTAGCCTTCTACTCGTCGGGTACCACCACGTCTTCTCGCCCGTCCACACCGTACAAATACTCGTTGCCGTCGTCTCGCAACCTCCGTCGTCGTCCGTCCTTTCCGCTGATGTCCCACGCTGCACCAGACTTTGCCAGATTTTTNGGGGGGGGGGCGGTAAAGTTTCGTCAGTTCTGGTCCAGAATCTTCTCTAGATATCGGGTTGCGCCGAGGACGGAGATTACCAGAATATTCTTGCTCATCCTCTCAAGTCGTCGACACCTCCGGCAGGGGGGAGAAGGGGCTATGACGCCAGTCAAGTTGACTGTCAATCATTCTCCCAGCAGCCGTGCAGCGTAGCAAGTCAGAGAACCTGCCTGGGGGAGGAGAGGGTCGAGGCGGGTCACTATCCACAGCGACGGGACCGCGCATAACCAAATAGCACGGAGTCCACGCTATCTTACTTCCAGGATGACGAAAAACGCGCATGTTTTGTTTACATACACAACACAAACCACGGCTGGTTACTGATCTCATTTCTGAAAACATTTGAGAAAACAAATAGTACGTAAACCTGGATCCAATTCGCAATATTTAGCAAGTTAAGTAATGCAAAGAATAATTGTGAAACACGCTACTTTTTTTTTATTTCGAGGAATAAAAAAAAATAAAAAATATAAATGAACATCTCAGAAATAACATTTTCTTCGACTTTAAAAGCCCTTACTGTGAGCAATGCATGACCTTGGCCAACGCAACACATTTCTCAATGAGCCATTATCTGCGTCGGTGAAGCAGGTTGTCGCATGTTCACGTTTGCAAGTTCGTACATTGTTCCCACTAAATGCGTTTATATTTCAATATACAATATAATATATATCCCCCTGTCATGAATGACAGATTATGTTCATGGTGCCACTAATCTACCGGATGTTCGCGAACAAATGATGATAAACACCAGAGTGGGGTAGATAAGTACAAATTGAGCATATTTTATCGAGGAACTAATAGTCTAACGTCCATTGTTAACCCGCTAATGGCAGTGGCAATGCCCAGGGGCGGGTAGGCAATCACAATAACTACAAGCAGTTCAATGACACTTTTTATACACATTTGGGCTGAAGGCATGGTGAGAGTGTATGTTCGATGTCTGTTCAAACTGTCTGCCACCGTCGGCCACACAGGCGGTGCAGCGCTGAAGCATGTTGCGACGCGCGTGTGCAAATGTTTCCGGCGTAATGAGCTCATCCCTCGTGTCAAGTGGTGTGGCATACACTTTCGATTTGATGTGGCCCCACAGCCAGAAGTCACGTGGTGTGATGCCAGGTGAGCGTGGTGGCCATGCTATGGGGCCTCCCCTACCTATCCACCGGTTCGGGAAGTGCATGTCGAGATGCCGGCGAACAGCAAATAGCGAAATGAGGCGGGACCCCGTCCTGCTGAAACCACATCGCCTCAAACGCCACGTATACGAGGTTGCATACCCGCCCCTGCACATTGCCATTGCCATTGCCATTAGTAGGTTAACTATGGACGTTAGACTATTGGTTCCTTAATGAAATATGCTCCACTTGTACTTATCTACCTCACTCTGGTGTTGATGATCATTTGTTCGTGAACATCCAGTATAGTCCGAGCCCGCGCACAGCTGACAATGATACGAAATTTGTACACTGCCTTGTGTCACGGGAACAGCAAAATTATACCATTGCCACAAAGCAAAGGCCAAGTTGAAATACAACTAAATCGAGACCCATGTGTGTTAACTTTCACGAGGAGAGCCGCGCCCAGAAAAAACAGATCTTGGCTCGTAAATTGCACAAAATGCACTAGCTACTGGCCTAAACGACATCAGAAATGTGTAACTAACACAGTCATTTTCAACATGAAAAACAAAAAAATGCATGTATTTTTACATTATTTGACTGACCTACCCAATACAAAAAACAATCATCAAAACAGTTGGATGTTGAAGGAAGGGAGTGACAATTGGGATTTACTAGAGCAGAATTCTCGGAGATCTCCCGTTCCCCCCGCCCCATCATTCCGGCGCTGCTTCATTCTCAAGCCAATCACACTCATCGACTCTCTAGAACTCGCTGTTAGGAGCCGCCCAATTATGTCCATTCTCTCGCTAGAGCAGAAATGACAACCACCAATGCTTGTTGCCAGACATCGCTGCACACGCGCATTTTTCTTGTCAATGACATGCGGGCTACACAAATACTGGTCCGGGGCCGCCCATTGAACATTCGGGTTGTAAACCCAGGCTCTCGCCCTCAACTGTTCACTCACCCGTATATGTACCACTATTATAGCCTCCCCACCACACGAGGCTATAATAATACTCCGAAACACCTTGTTTGAAAAATGGCTAGCTTACTTGGGAGTAAAAGATTATAATGAATTACCACACTATATAACTTTCATTAATAAACAGATTTTAAGCGAACAGTCAAAAAAGTGCTTTAACAATATTCTTCCTATACTCTATCAATGAATTCCTAAATTTAATTAAATAAAAATGAATGATGTATGGTTATCATGACTACAGCATTAACATGTAAAGGTTATTTGAAATAGTGGATACATAACATTTTCACTATTTGTTGGTTATTAAAGGATTGATTGTAAACAATGATTGGGAAGCTCTGTGTTTACTTAATCCTATTTGTAGGTTTTTTATTAAAATATTATTTATTGTCGTTAATAGTTGAAGTTCCGTGTGTATTTTTTGTAACAAAAATGTAACCTTTTCTGCAATTTCGCATTAACTGTAACCTTGAATTTTATTTTCTTATCGACTTTTTCTATATCCCGAAGCTTGTGCTTCACAGGGGATCGCCACAACCAAATGCACTGCGTTGTGTAACCAATTTGTAAACGAGAAAAGCCGATATGGTCAACTTTCAAGCGTCTATCAAATTTACTTTCGCACTTACAATTGTCACGTCACTACAACAATAGCACACGACGTGGTATTTTTTTGCTCTACGAGAGCAAAAACAACCACCCGTTAGTTCCCCAGGCGTATTAAATTATTTTTTAAATTGTCAACAGTGTTTTGTACCACAGTTCTATCTTATGTTTCCCAGACCGCCTTTCAACTGCACCTGTGCCACATTCGAATTTCGTTCACTCTAAAGTTTGCTCGGGGGCAGCGGTGGTGTAGTGGTTAGACTACTCGTCTCCCACCTAGGCGAACCGGCCAATTCTCTTCACTCACTCACATAAGGGTTATTGCGTGGAAAACCAACACACATTTGGAACAAAGTGGATCTTTATGTTCCAGATTCACTCCAAACTTCGCAGTTGCATTCGCCACATAGATAGGTATGTATATAAACGATAGTACGAAGTTTTGACAAACCATTAACAAAGTATAGCTTGTCAAAAATGATTTTAAAAAGTGACATAAATGTATTGTAATTAATTAATTTAAACAACAGGAATAAAAAAAATTAGTTTTAAAAGCTTTCGAATGGGATGTGGTATGATTGTCACTCAAATACTTCATGAATTACGAGAACATCATAATTTCAGTAATGATTTCACATTAATTTTAGCACTTTTGTGAACATTCTTTAGTTTTTATTCTGCTGAAGATATGTATCATAACATTCCAGAAATGTACACTTGTGATGAAAAACAGACAGACCACACATCTGTAAACAAATTGGTGATGTGATATTTCAGGCGTGTGTTGATTGTCCATGGAATGACCATAAGTTTGCACGACAGCATTCAGAACCGTGGACACTCCTGGAATTTCTTCGGAGCATATATGTAAAGCTTTTTTTTCCTTCCCCTGGGTCTACAACATGGCGTCACTTCACAGGCATTAAATTTCGGCAATAAAATAACTTTTCTGTTCGTTTTGGAGGTCCACGAACTCACAGCATTTTCACGCGGTAAANTTTTTTTTTTTTTTTTTTGTTACTTTCCGGTTCTCCTCCCGACCACGAACTGCTTGGTCGACGGTGGACACGACAGCACACACGCATTCTGCACGCCATCAGCGAAACTGTTAGGGAGGGCCAACAACCGAGAAATTAACCGACGATTTAAAAATTACACGGCAGTGCGCTGTCCCCTAGTGGAGGTTCACGACAGAACCACAGAGCCAGGGACGGGTCTAGGCTTTCCTTCGCCCAGGGCAGAAATTGTGGTTTGCGCTTTACTACCCCTCCACAACTACAAACCAACGGGAATAAACGTACCTTACATAATTTGTTTTGCATCAGTGTGCATTGTAAAATTTTAAGTTAATGTTTATCAAATCCGTGTACCTACCAGTGTTTAAGTATACGTTTTATTTCACGTGCTGTATTTATAACAATATTAGTAGATATTGTTTTCACTAATTCGCCTTTTATTTCACAGTTTTAGTGGTCTAAAAACAATTCGCTTTCACTAACTCGAGGCAGGCNCAAAAAGCACTAGCTACTGGCCTAAACGACATCAGAAATGTGTAACTAACACAGTCATTTTCAACATGAAAAACAACAAATGCATGTATTTTTACACTATTTGACTGACCTACCCAATACAAAAAACAATCATCAAAACAGTTGGATGTTGAAGGAAGGGAGGGACAATTGGGATTTACTAGAGCAGAATTCTCGGAGATCTCCCGTTCCCCCCTTCCCTTAATTCCGGCGCTGCTTCATTCTCAAGCCAATCACACTCATCGACTCTCTAGAACTCGCTGTTAGGAGCCGCCCAATTATGTCCATTCTCTCGCTAGAGCAGAAATGACAACCACCAATGCTTGTTGCCAGACATCGCTGCACACGCGCATTTTTCTTGTCAATGACATGCGGGCTACACAAATACTGGTCCGGGGCCGCCCATTGAACATTCCGGTTGTGAACCCAGGCTCTCGCCCTCAACTGTTCACTCACCCGTATATGTACCACTATTATAGCCTCCCCACCACACGAGGCTATAATAATACTCCGAAACACCTTGTTTGAAAAATGGCTAGCTTACTTGGGAGTAAAAGATTATAATGAGTTACCACACTATATAACTTTCATTAATAAACAGATTTTAAGCGAACAGTCAAAAAAGTGCTTTAACAATATTCTTCCTATACTCTATCAATGAATTCCTAAATTTAATTAAAGAAAAATGAATGATGTATGGTTATCATGACTACAGCATTAACATGTAAAGGTTATTTGAAAATGGTGGATACATAAAATTTTCACTATTTGTTGGTTATTAAAGGATTGATTGTAAACAATACTTGGGAAACTCTGTGTTTACTTAATCTTATTTATAGGTTTTTTTATTAAAATATTATTGATTGTCGTGTGTATTTTTGTAACAAAAATGTAACCTTTTCTGCAATTTCGCATTAACTGTAACCTTGAATTTTATTTTCTTATCGACTTTTTCTATATCCCGAAGCTTGTGCTTCACAGGGGATCGCCACAACCAAATGCACTGCGTTGTGTAACTAATTTGTAAACGAGAAAAGGCGATATGGTCTACTTTCAAGCGTCTATCAAATTTACTTTCGCACTTACAATTGTCACGTCACTACAACAATAGCACACGACGTGGTATTTTTTTTTTTGCTCTACGAGGGCAAAAACAAACGCCCGTTAGTTCCCCACGCGTATTAAATTATTATTATTTTTAAATTGTCAAGTGTTTTGCACCACAGTTCTATCTTATGTTTCCCAGAGCGCCTTTCAACTGCACGTAGAATCCAATGAATGCACATGTGCCTCATTCGAATTTCGTTCACTCCAAAGTTTACCTGGGGCAGCGGTGGTGTAGTGGTTAGACTACTCGCCTCCCACCTAGGCGAACCGGCCAATTCTCTTCACTCACTCACATAAGGGTCATTGCGTGGAAAACCAACACACATTTGGAACAAAGTGGATCTTTATGTTCCACATTCACTCCAACAAACTTCGCAGTTGCATTCGCCACATAGATAGGTATGTATATAAACGATAGTACGAAGTTTTGACAAACCATTAACAAAGTATAGCTTGTCAAAAACGATTTTAAAAAGTGACAGATAAATGTATTGTAATTAATATATTTAAACAACAGGAATAAAAAAGTTAGTTTTAAAAGCTTTCGAATGGGACGTCGTATGATCGTCACTCAAATACTTTATGAATTACGAGAACATCATAATTTCAGTAATGATTTCACATTAATTTTAGCACTTTTGTGAACATTCTTTAGTTTTTATTCTGCTGAAGAAATGTATCATAACATTCCAGTAATGTACACTTGTGATGAAAAACAGAGAGACCATAAGTTTGCACGACAGCATTCAGAACCGTGGACACTCCTGGAATTTCTTCGGAGCATATATGTAAAGCTTTTTTTTCCTTCCCCTGGGTCTACAACATGGCGTCACTTCACAGGCATTAAATTTCGGCAATAAAATAACTTTTCTGTTCGTTTTGGAGGTCCACGAACTCACNTTTTTTTTTTTTTTTTTTGTTACTTTCCGGTTCTCCTCCCGACCACGAACTGCTTGGTCGACGGTGGACACGACAGCACACACGCATTCTGCACGCCATCAGCGAAACTGTTAGGGAGGGCCAACAACCGAGAAATTAACCGACGATTTAAAAATTACACGACAGTGCGCTTGTGGAGGTTCACGACAGAACCACAGAGCCAGGGACGGGTCTAGGCTTTCCTTCGCCCAGGGCAGAAATTGTGGTTTGCGCTCTCCTACCCCTCCACAAACAAACCAACGGGGATAAACGTACCTTACATAATTCGTTTTGCATCAGTGTGCATTGTAGAATTTTAAGTTAATGTTTATCAAACCCGTGTACTTACCAGTGTTTAAGTATACGTTTTATTTTACCTGCTGTATTTATAAAAATAATATTAGTAGACATTGCTTTTCACTAATTCGCCTTTTATTTCACAGTTTTAGTGGTCTAAAAACAATTCGCTTTCACTAACTCGAGGCAGGCTGCCCCCCCCCCCAAC
>NQII01000997.1:501372-531360 GCA_002778355.1 Clitarchus hookeri | reverse complement strand
ATATATATATATATGTGAACACTTAAACAGTTTGCAACCTGCACCCAGCATAAATACAACACACAATTACGTAGTTTCTCTGCTTAAATACGTACATCACAAAACAAGTTTTTAGTTTACACGAATAACTACAGATGTTAGCAAAGCCTTCTCAGTCTTACGCGGCTGACAGCAACCTGCTTACATGTGAACCATCTAGGGTTCTGTTCGGCGTTATCGTTATCTTTAGGCGGAGGTTCAGCACTCTTGGAAGCCGTACTGAAATTTAACTTAACGGGGAGTATTTGCCATACACGAAAATCTCGTGCTTCTACGAATGACGAACTCGAACGTGTCGCTCGTAAGTTGTGTGCTGGTTATCCACCCCCTTTCCGACCTACAGCAACGACTTGCCGCCATCTAATCAGAGTTTACGTGTGTATTAAAAGACCTTTACTCTGCCTCGTACTCGGCGTGCCCTGACCTCGCTGTTGGGATGTCTGCCAAACAGCGGGCTGCGGAAAATTCTTGTTCGGTGTCTGTCAAGCACATCCGGGGCGATCAGTCTTGAAGCGATCCCTCATCGCTCGATAAGATCAGAGAGACCGACCCAACAACCGGTGTTCGGAGAGGGAAGAGACGAACAAATAAAACAGCTGTCCGCACACGGAGATTGGTTTCCGAGAAAGGATGGCCATTCCGGCAATGGTACGGGACGAAGAGGTTCTATCACCTCGACCACGAGCGTGCTTTCTCGGGCAAGAGAGGCGTGCGTATTTTGACGCGTGTAGTAGAAAAGGCCGGATCGAGAACAGTTGGCATCGTGCCAGACTACCCACAAGCACGCGAGCATGGATGTCGATCCTAATTCAGCACCGGTTTCAAAAGAATGCTAGCATTGGTTCAAAACTTTCAAAAACTATCTGGCCGAGATCCCCAGCGTTTCTACCGTTTTAAATCCCGAGATAAATTTGGAATGACGTCACCATGCTCGCGCAAACACACGCAGCAATGGAAAGTCCGTTTAAGGACACGGGACCCTCCCCGAGTTTCACGTAGTAACCATACAAAGTAAATTATGTCTCTAGTACTGCATCATTACAAAACTTGTTAAGAGCTTAAATCGTCTCGTATGCAATATAAACGAGTTGGGCAGGTTAATACGGCCCTGCGAAGAGAAACCTTAAAAACATATGTAATGTTTACGAAAATGGTCTTCACTTTTGTTGTGATGGTGTAAACTATTACTAGGCCCTGAAGTGTATATTTAGCTTAACCGAGGCAAAATGGAAGTCTAAGAGTAAAACTGAGGATCTGGCGAACTACGGGCCAGGCTTTCCTGTAATCGCGAAAGCAAATTTCCTCGGCGCCAGCCAAGGCCGAGTGTGTACGCCACAGCTGCGATATTACTCCGAGCGGAATTAATTAAAATGCGAAAGCTTCCATGACTGACGAAGCCACAGAACATGCCAAGGCCGTCGGAGCACTGCCTTCTAAAGCGGAGCGCGCTCAGAGTAAAGCACACACGCATGTGGACGACGCACTACGAGATGAAACTATTCCTGACTATGATTAATAACTGTTGGATAGTCTCTCCAAAAACGTTACTTTCTAAACCGCAGGTGCACTTCTAAGCCATAGATTAAAGATGAGGCGGACCGATTATTCGTCTTCTGCGAATGTAGCCAACATTGACCTACCCCAAAGCAACACAACTGTCAAAGTCACATGGCCAACAATGATGAACGTGTTTGTTCATATCTTCTTTGTAAATGACAAAAACTACTATATTAATAAAATACAATTGCCGATTTGAATTTAATCAAACTGCATTACAAAATAAAGAAAATTTACAATTTACTAGTTGTTTAATACTTTTATACTGTATGTTATTTCCTGCTAGCAAAAAGGCGCAAACTTATTAAAAAAATTTTAATATGTTCTTGACTTTTTACAACCAGCAGATAATACACAAAATTCAACACAAAAATATTAAACAACTAGTAAAATGTAATTTTTTTATAATCTAAAATTGTCAGTAATAACTATGAATCCGAAATTATGGCGAGGAAACGAAGAATTTCTGCAGAAAGGGTGAAGCCGAGCCTTAATCGTGTTATTAGCCATGAAGTTATAACTATTATTTTATAGATGAAAAGTCTGTAGCAAAGTCCAATACAGGCTCCTATGGTAGTTTGATTCGTGTCCCGTTAGTATGTTTTAGGATATGACAGTCTGAAAAAGCTGTTTTTAACTATATCGGAGGGCTCTAAAATAATATTTACAGCATGTGTGGAAACTTGAAATAACCAGCCCTTCTTTGTCTGGGGTATGTCTTTTCGTAGAACAGCACATTGGAAGCACGTTTAATAGTTTTGTAGAAAAATAGCATTCCAAACATTCTGCAGCGCCGTTCAAGCGCCAGGCAGGCGGAATATTTGTTGTTCCCGCGTAAATGGCGCTTGAACTGCATTGCAGTGTGCTTGAAGTACTCGTTTTTCCACGAAACTATTAAACGTGCGTCCAATGAGCTGTTCTGCGAAAATAACCTACACTTCTGACGAGGACTTCTGAGTGCTTTCAAGGCATCACGCACATTAAAAACACCATTCCCGAGTACTTCAAAATTGCTAAAAACAGATTTTCAAACCACTGTATCTCAAAATATAAGAGTCAGATACATACAAATATACTCAAGGTGTCAGCATTGAACCTTCCTACAGACTTTCCACCAATATAATAGTTCGGTCACCGCTGAAAGTCCCATAGGTACACGCAGTGCGACTAGACCACTGCACGCCAATTCAGAGCCTTGCGCTTAGCGGCGATGGGGCACTTGATTCGCGTGACAGTGTCGCCCTTATCGCTCACGCGCTACTCTGTGTCAAAACAGGAAAAAAGCTCCAGGTAAGTGGGGGCCTTAAAGATGTATTTACGTAGAGAAGAAAGTGATCCTTCACTGCTTCTGGCGATGCGCCTACGTAATAGACTTCCCCGCCCAACAGTTCCGAGATAGCAGCTGCCTACCACGCAGGGGGAAGCGAGACACCTCCCAACTCNTTTTTTCTTCGAAATTTGTTGCAAGTGAAATTCTTAGAAATAACGTTATACGAGTGAACAGCTATCTCTGGTATGAAAGGAACTTCGTGTTTTAAAATAATTGTTAAGTCCTCATCTACATTTGTAAAAGATGGCAAAGAATGCTATATTTCTAACAAAAACAATTTTAGAGATTTCCAAGGAATCGCATGGAATTTTATACTTCTAAACACGTAACATTGTACTTGCTCAACTTAAACATAAATCCTGCGATTAAAATGCCCTGAAGAACTAATCATTATTTGTATTAAAATTTTAACATTCTATAAAAAACATGAATTATTTGTATGATTTTTTATGGTGCAGACATGCTACCACACACACATGCTAGCTATAAAATCCTGATAGCCGAAATCAATTAATTGTTTTCTAATTTCTAGAGAAATCAATAAAACTCTGGAGTGTGCACTTTCTTTATGGGAGAACAGTACAAAGTGCAGTTTGCTGCCCATGTGAATGAGTCTGGCTCGAGTCCATGAAAGTGCATAATATCAAAGTTAAGTAAAATAATTAAAGGAAAGTGGATTATCACCCAAATTAGTGAGGTAAAAGCATCAATATAAGTTTGTATTTAATATTCCGTTCATAGCTTTCATCAAACCACCCTAAATTATATTGCATATGTGAGGCACTGTGATTTCATCTAAAAATTTTCTTATACCAAGTCTCTAACACATTAAGGCACCCACAGAATACCCAGACAGCATGGATTAGATTCACTGGTGGTGCAACGCAACTGTTTAGGTAAACTTACTAAGTAGCCAGGATATGAAGAGCAGCATAGAGCAACAGATACTAGGTTACCAAAACGTCCTTTAAGGTTGAATCACTTCAAAAACTCTAACAGAATACACAATGGAAAGGTTATCACACTGTAATGCATTTAGCATGACATCCCTTGCCTTCCTCTGAAGAGATAAATGAAGACTATGGGACATTCAATTATAGACTACTCCATATGTACCGGGCAACTTTAGGAAATCATAATTAGGAAAATTTGTAAACACAATAAAATTATTAAATTTTTGAATAAAAATTACACTAAACAACGCAGGCTTTACAGCTTAACATGAAAAAGGCCCATTACGCTTTACTACACTAATAATGTAGATAAAAAACATATGTTAATATTTTATTACCTTTCTACTTTCAGGGGAATGTGAGACGAAGCATCAGAGCACAGCAATTTTAAAGATGTAAATAGCGCCCGTAGCTTTCTCTAAGACTGCATTGCGTTGTTAGCTTAATTGGTTAAATCTGCACTAAAATAACGAACTAAAACTATTTTGCTACTTACGTTAGAGTACTATGGAGTCATACAACTATTATCTATTTTTGCTATGTTGTTGTATTCTGCTGTTTATGTTGAAATTAAACACTGTGGTTTTAAAGAAGCAGCTGTGGCTTTCTTGGATTTCTTTAGGAATTATGCACTAAAGTTTTGTTCATAACATAAGCCTCATTTCCTGAATTTCAAAACCGAAATTGATACTATAGTGTCATAAGACAAAGAGGATCTGAACTGGGTCATGGTTTTTTTTCTTCTTCACCAAACTGAAAACACACTCGCATTCTGCATTGCTGTGTGGAATGGACAGGATGGACAACATTATTCTACATATTATTCTATCGTATTTTAAAATGCCATCAACACCACGAATCCTGGATAACTTGGCCCACTTAACATCATCACTATCTCCTGTAGCACTAAGGGCTGAAATGTCGTCTATCTGAAGAGTTGAGAATTGTTTTTCAGTTTCGTCCATAGCTGCATCCCTAGTTTCACCTTCTTGTAAAGGCAAAATCAAGGGAAACAAATCCACAAAGTAGCAAACAGAAGAAAAGTTTGCACTGTCGAGATTATTCACTCTTGCCACAGCTGTATTTTTCAAGACTTCATTTTTTATGGGGAATTTGCGAACAATGTAGTCACATGCTGTAACAAAATAAGTCCTGACAGATGCAAAGAAAACTACTTTTGCCTTTTCTTCAAGTGTTTTCACAATGTTTGATGCTTTACTTCCTATTACTAATTCTGTCTCTTCTTTCTAATGCTGAATAGTGACAGTTCACTTAAAAAATGAGCAACTTTTCACAGCTTTTGCTTTCACAAAATTTGATAGCAATGCTTTTAGAAAATCAAGCAACAGTTCTCTCAAAATATGAATGTGTGGAGTCGCTGACAGAAGAATTACATTGAGTTTTTCAAATGTTAGAAGGACACCTAGAAGAAATGTACAAAATGTTTTATTTAGGTCAGAAGACAGGAACATAAATAGTTTTTCTTTCCCGATTTACAAAAGGACTTGTATTCTTCAGAATAGGAGCATCACTGTTTGCTAATGTCAAAGCAATTCTCTTTTTGCTGGAATCAGTAGCAGAACACAATTTATACCTTTCCTCAATTATGTTTTTCTGACATATCCCATCAGAGGTTGAACAGGATGATGATTGTAGTTTGGGAATTATGTAAGAGGTGAGACTCGTAGATGAAGGTTTCTCATTTGCAACCTCTCCCTTAAAGAAACTAAGCAATGGTTCCCACTATTCAAAAACCCTCAACAAACTTCTTCCAAGAGAAAGCCATCTTGAACAGACATGCTTGAGTATTTTCTTAGCTTCTGTATCACGGAGCTCTTGAAATTTTTGTAACCATTCTTTTCTCTTTAAACTTTTTTCCAAATAATAAAAAATGTCCACAAAAATGTCATTAACTTTTACTGGCAAAGCAGATACAGCCTTTTCTGCAGATAAATTTATCAGGTAACAAATGCAACCAATCACAAGCCCAGGGTGTTTTTCTTTCAACACTGCTGCAACAGCATTTTTATGGCCAACCATACAGCTGCATTATCTGCACAAAAATCCACGCAGTGTTCAACAGGAATGTTATTGTATTCAAGCTGTGCAAGCTCTAAATTACCTATATTCCGTCCAGTAGAATCTCCGTCCAAGGCAGGGTAGAAAGAACAGAGTTCACAAATTTCTCCTGTGTATCATCATAAAACGTTACTACAATGGGATACAACTTTGGATTGGTGTCATTGCTTCCATCAGTTGAAACAGAAAACGGTGTATTCTGCAAACATTGTACTACACTAGATTTTGCATTAGAAGCCATTTCCTTTACAATTGCTGAGGTTTACTTCTTTGCAATTTCCGAGTCCGAGAACATTTTTTTTTAGTAGCAAACCTACATGATCTGCAGCAGTTAGGGGAATGTTGTGCTCTACCAAAAAAGAAGTAAACAAGCATTCTGCTCGTGTAACGTCCGAATCGGCATTTCCAGGTTTTGCAAAAAAACTTGGAAATCTTCTGATTTTCTTCCTGGCACTTTATGTTGGCGACATGCTTTGCGCTTTTAACGTGTACACTTATATCTGTTTTCCCACCATGTGCAATGTTTGTGTCGCATCGGCATATACTACAAAAACCAAACCTATCACCCTTGTCTGATTTTATTATANCCAAACCTATCGCCCTTGTCTGATTTTATTATACATGGAAACTCTACACTGTATGATTCCCGGAATGTCTGGTAGTAATACTGCTTTTTTCTACTCATATTTAGTTTTAAACTTTGCAGAGTCGACAATAAGTAACCTATCAAGACCTCTCAAAAACATGGCCGGCAAGAGGCAATACACACCACATTGTGATCACAGTCCGTACGTAGTTACATACAGCTTTTATCGCACACAATATTAAAAACCTTTAGCACGTGTTTCAACTAGACTTCAAATTGAAACAGTTCACGGTAAAATCAATGTCCACACGTACTCGTATTCACAAACAAATCCAGTAGCTATCAAAAACTCCAGACGAAAAAATGNAGTAAAATCAATGTCCACACGTACTCGTATTCACAAACAAATCCAGTAGCTATCAAAAACTCCAGACGAAAAAATGCAAATCCAACAAACAATAGATATGTGAAAATCGATTGTCTTCCTCTAGTAACGTGATCTCTTGGATGCAGGCAAAATTAGTATTTATCTATATCGTCACAACACTACAATTTCCGTGTTTTAACGTAAAATAGCAGAAATAATTTTTTACTGAATCAACCGACTAAAAATAGGAAGAATGTACATATTTCCGGAAAACAATATATGGCAGCTTTTCCGGAAGACTTCCGGAAAAATCGGAAAGGTTGGCAGGTATGCATACCAGTTAATAAAGTACCGTTTGTGTGGTCAAATTTTGCTTGTCAGTCCATGGATGGTTTTCAAACGCAGATTCTGCCTCTTAATTAAAAACAATTTTTGATCATGGTCACCAAGTGGCCAGCATAAGCTTTGTCTTCAGTAGGTGTGAGAAATTTTTCATTCAGCAATACGAAGTTGCTGTCACCCATTTTCTACCAGACACACCCCCCATTAATAGCTTACAAAGGAACAAGCCAGAAATAATTAAAACGTACGGTTATAGCCAAACAAAGCAATTAATACAGAACTGTTAATTATTTATATTTGGCTGGGACAACATTGCTCCGTTTCCAAATGCTTATCTATTATCTAATCAGAGTACCTGCAACAGTTTGTACTGAAGGTAATGTACCCGAACCTACAAAGAACAAATAAACCTCTATTTTGCTGTGCCTAATCTACAAATATTACTGAATTCATCCTGACCCGAATTGCTGACACAGGCAACTCTCATACTGTTGTGCAAAACTAGAACTGCTTTCTCTTTATGTGTGTCACATATCCATCTAACAATATCAGTTTATGTTGCTAAGTGCAGCTGCAATTACACAAAATTCATTGCATAAATAGTCTAAATCAGCCTAATTTTAACCTGCAGCATTGACACCACCCTATAAATACTTTTTTAATAGGCAATTAACCTTGTTCATAACAATTTGTACTGCAAGACAGTAAGGGTGAATAAATTACAACAAAGAAAACAATATAATGCAAANGTAGCATTGACACCACCCTATAAATACTTTTTAATAGGCAATTCACCTTGTTCATAACAATTTGTACTGCAAGACAGTAAGGGTGAATAAATTACAACAAAGAAAACAATATAATGCAAATATACACCTGATATGACACCAACCTTCTTTGAGGAATAACATTTTTATACCCATTTATTATTAGTTGTAGGGAATTATTTTAATACAAATAATGTATCCTGATGTAATCTAAACAAACTACCAAAATAGGTACCTGAATAGATATCTTCATTTATCAATTAGAAGCATAAAATATGATTTCATTGAAATTTAATACATGTATGTATACAGCACTTTTAGTCTGCTTTTAAGTCTTTTTTTGTAAAACTGCCATTGTAAATGGTATTAACAGAATTGCCTGCCAGTAAAATATAACAATGTGAAAAAAAAAAAAAAAAATCTTTACAATTTTTATGCAAGATTTTTAAATTATTTAATATAACAAATGCAGCTCTAAACAAAATCAAAGATTATTATTATTATGTTTTTTAATGATACAGCAGCTTACGAAAATAATAATAACAGTAGAGATGGTGGAAAATAGCATGTGTGTGTAGTTTATACACATTTATTTTATGTTCTATAGCATTTACAAATGTTGCAAAGCAGCGATATTCAACCAATACTTTCCTTTTGAAGAAATTGCTTTTCCTTATGCAATTGAGCACTAGATGAAACAGTACTAGAATACAAAGAAAACAAAACCTAACTAATNGAAATTGCTTTTCCTTATGCAATTGAGCACTAGATGAAACAGTACTAGAATACAAAGAAAACAAAACCTAACTAATGGTGAGAATTGCTAAAGTGCTTCCTCAAGTACTGGTAGCAATGTTCTATTCAATAAAGGAAATTTTTCATTATTCTATGCTAAGTACACATGGCATAAGCACTGCTCCCCACATGAACATGGTACACTGTTAGTAACATAAGGATGTTCCACGAAAAACATCAACCTTAAAGGTAGTTCCTCTATTAGCTCATAGTAAGATTACATGAATGGCCAGCAAAATAAAAAAATGTGCTCACACCACTTTTTACGAAAAGAGTACAATACTGCATGAATTAAATGAGCCATTTTTTAACCCTTAATTGCTCACGTGGGGTGTCGCACACCCCAGTGCATGTTTGAAAGTTTGTATCTTTTTTAAATTTGAATATGCCNTTAATTGCTCACGTGGGGTGTCGCACACCCCAGTGCATGTTTGAAAGTTTGTATCTTTTTTAAATTTGAATATGCCGCGCTGGTTCTTCCGCTACCTTCCTAAACACGTGTGAACTTCTTATTCTTAATTCAGTCGCGAGTGGTGCTCGGTTGTGTGCGGTTGTGCCTGGTTAGTACGTTTGGGGTGTGCGACATCCCACGCGAGTGTTTACTTAGTGCAAATTGCAGGTACAGGTTTTAATTGTTTTTTATATTTCTTTATGTTTATTAACAATTTGTTTTCAGTCTGATTACCTAACTGCGAAGAAATAAGAGGGTACATATTTCATGTGCATATTTGTAGGTATTCTCATAAATATGACTTCTTTATCAAGCAGTGGGGCTGTATTGGCTAGCAGTTAGTAGTGCCTAGTAATATAAACATGTATATCGTTTTTTGAAAGATTTTTGCTTAGAGGTTAATTAAATTATTTTTTAAGATTACGTTCACAATGCCTTGTGTACTGACCAACCAGCAAATTGCAGAGCAATTAGGAGAAGCAGAAGAGTTTTTTGATAGTGCTGTTACGACAGTGAGCAAAGCGTTCCTTGCTATATTTTCTAAAGATGTCCTAGAGCTCATACTGAAGTTCACCAACGAATATATACTATACATTCAAAACAAAACTATCTAAGAGAACGAGATGGTAAAACCCTTACTTATGAGGAACCACTCACATTTTTTGGATTACTTGTCATGTCTGGAGTTCTCCGATCTTCCCACTTGAATTACGAAGATTTACGAGCTACTGATGGCACTGGAATAGAGTCTTTTCCAAACACAATGAGTTACAACAGGTTCTTGTTCATTCTAAGATGTTTGCGATTGATTTGATAACCACACAACAAGAGAAGCGAGGCATTCATTAGACAAACTGGCGGCATTTTTGTGATATGATGAATGAAAGTTTTCAAAAATGTTATACCTTGTCTGAGAATGTCACAATTGATGAATAGCTTCCTGGGTTTCGAGGAAAATTCTGCGCTGTAGTATATATGCCCAGTAAGCCAAATAAATATGGTATCAAACAGTTTGCTCTCGTCGACGCTGTAACAAGTTATTTGCACAAATTTGAAGTATACGTTGGTAAACCGCCTGATGGAACATTCAATCTGCCCACTGATACACAAAATCTAGTAGAACGCGTGATTGAACCCATTTCCGGAACTGGAAGAAATGTCGCAATGGACAACTGGTTTACTAGCGTTCCACTTGCTAAATCACTTCTTGAAGATCACAAGCTTACTATGGTAGGTACAATGCGAAAAAATAAGTCTGAAATATCACTGCCTTTCCAACCCGCAAGAAATCGGGACGTGAATTCCAGTTTATTTGTAGTTCAGAAAGATATAACATTGTGTTCATATGTACCGAAACAGTCAAAAGCTGTACTGCTGATATCCACCATGCATCACAATAATAACATTGAGGGAGACAAACAAAAGCCAGAAATAATTCATTTCTATAACCAGACAAAAGGAGGCGTTGACACTAATGACCAAATGTGTGCCAATTACAATGAAGGATGACGACCAAAAAAAAATGGTTAATGGTGATATTTTTTCATCAATTCAATGGCAGTGGTATCAACTCGTATGATACATATAAGGCCAAAGTTGACTAACATATCTCGAAGGGTATTTTTGAAGCAACTAGCTCAAATACGCACACTTCCTCGAGTGTTACAAAAACGACTGAAACGGAGCATTGAGAATGAGGACCCTGGTTCTCAACCTGGAGCTGGCCGATCGCCTTTGTATAAAAGGTGCCATATTTGTCCAAGAACAAAGGACAGAAAAATGAAGACTCAATGTTCTAAATGCCATGAACATGTGTGCAATGACCACTTAATTATTAGTTTCCAAAGATGTGTTCATGAAAACTAGGTGGTACAAATAAATATATTTTTAATACTTATTGTTAAATTATTTACATAAAAAGAGTATAACAGTTGATTAATATGTAAGTTGAAATATTCTGAATAATAAAAGTCTGATTTTGCATGTATTTGGTGTCTAATTTCTCAAAACAAATCTGGGGTGTTTTACACCCCACATGAGTACTTGCATATTTTTTTAGACGCGAGTGACTAAGGGTTAAATATGTTTCTCAGAAGTCTCCATGCAACTCTTTTGCATGAATGGCAACAGAGTTCTTTGAATATTGCATTTCTGTATGCTGAAACATTAACATCAGAACACAGGTAATATCAAATGTAACACAACAAAATGTTGGACAATAAATATCCTAAGATAAAGATACTAGATACATATACTAATGTTGTATTTTTACTATATTGGATAGTTGTTCCATAGATATGAAATGCCTATTTAAACACATTATAGACAGTGCTGTGAGTATTGCTAATTGAAATACATAACAAAACAAAATAAACTCAAATTATCATAAAAATTGAATTTTAATGTAAATTCATAGATTGTGGAGGTTATTGTGAATTGTAGCAAGAAAACATACTTGTAACATTTTACAGCATCTATATAGTTAAAACAATTTTCCACCATCTCTAATTATTGGTAGATATTAGATTAAGTGATATTTATTTTGTTGAATGCACAATTTTAAAANAATTTTCCACCATCTCTAATTATTGGTAGATATTAGATTAAGTGATATTTATTTTGTTGAATGCACAATTTTAAAAAATTCCAGAAGAAATTCTCAAATCCACTTTTAACACTGCAAAATATGATTGATTTTGATGGTCATAAGTCCCTTAGCAATTTAATTCAACCAGACCTTAAAAATGGTAGGCAGAAGAAAGAATAATTACTTTCAACTGTTACGATTCTTGAAGGTATGTAGACTTTTGATGGCTGATAATTAGTTGTGTCTGTAAAGTACTGTATTGAAAAAGTGAACATCATCTTTAATGCTGCATTTAAGGGGACTTCAGTTTCAAGTATTCAACCTTATAAATTATGTAACTTTTTGTTTACAATATAATAACCATGGTAGGATAAATATTATCACAAAAAAAGGCTATACTATTCAGTTTGGTTGTTTATAGTAGCCACGTTATGTACGTGTGATTACAAATCAACTCTGAGAATACTACTCATTAGTTCACGCTTAAAAGTCAGCTGACTGGGCAATCTTGCAGATATTCACATTTTAACAAAAAAGAAAATGTTAAAGAATTTAATTCGGTACTGTAAAATCAGAAATAATTTGTTGTCCATTGTGTGTGTTCTACAAATTACATCTCTTCCAGTCGTTCTCCTACCTCATGAAATTAACTACTGTTATAGACCAAGACAGAACCTAGNCTACAAATTACATCTCTTCCAGTCGTTCTCCTACCTCATGAAATTAACTACTGTTATAGACCAAGACAGAACCTAGGCCAATTATTTATAATACATACTGGACTGTACCAATAATTATGAATTCAATACAAAACTTTATACAAAAGTATGTTATAATTTTGTTCTCCCTCTGCCTCCCCACACAATTTTTATACACTCTAAAATGGAGCAAAAATTACTAAGGAGTATGCCAACGAAATTATCAGACAGCCAAACTTATATCCTGTTAGCAAAATGGCATGAACATTAAGTTTCTAGTAACTATTTAACACAACCCACCTTTCAAAAACATGAGTAGTTGACCTACACGCTAAAGTAATGAAAAAATTCACCAACCATAGCGGATGCAGACATTATTAAATAGTTGCATACAAACTTTCTTCCAAAATTTGGTTTATAGAACATACCCTACCGTAAAATGACCATATCACCTATAAAAACAAGTGTCCTAATTATTTTTATAATTTACTAGCTTACCCGGCCACGCGTTGCTGTGGCATAAAAGATTTTGGTTCTATTCATTTCTGTGTATTTAATTGAAAGAAGTATATGTATTTTCAAAATATTTACTATACAAGTACTTGTTTGTAGACAATGTTTTTAGTTTTGCCATCTTCCGCGCGTATGAATAAGTTGGATGGTTTTCCTACTCTAGAACACGACACATACAATTGGCAGTGTGAAAAACATTCTGTTTCTAAATCTAAATGTTCAGACAGACAGCTGTCTACAAAGGCGCTTCCCGACGTGAAATCATGGTAAAAATGAGCTTTTTGCAGATTTTAGTACCTTTGCAGTTAATGCAGATAAAAAATAAAGGTGTACAAACACTCGTGGGAACGAAAGGGATGGTTTATAAAAAAAAAACAGAATGAAAATTGGTTGATTTTTTCGGGAGTTATACGCGTCCGAACAAACGGACACAACATATATATATATATATATATATATATATATATATATATATATATATATTGTAGCTGCACATAAATGTTTGCTGAATAACAGTGGTATCATTCGTAAAAAAATAACAGTCGCTGAATAAAGAAAAATTGGCCTTTGGTTACTCATAAATATGCAGGCTTTACACTTCTTTACAATAGAAAATAAATCACAAAATGGAACATATTAGGCATAATCAGTTTATAAGTTTTGAATCAAATTTCATGCTTACATTGTGATCATGAATCGAAGCGTTACGTATTCTACATCCTGCCTTTTTATCAATGCAAAGTCCTTACTATCTTAATGCACTTATGCAATCTGGCTAATAAAACTACATGCTAAGGATCAAGTGTGAAACACTGACGCAGAGCACTTCCTTTCATAAAATATTGTAACAATCTAAACAAATACGCCACCTTTACTGTAATTATTTTGCCATACACTAGATTTCATTATCACCAGCTCGTCATGACACTGTAAAACTTATTACTAAACAACCACACACTCACTGGTTTAGCAATGCCAGGTCATGCAAAAAATTTGCTGTATTTATTATGTTATGCTAGTTCCCAATTACATCATCTGTTTCCAAAACAATGCTACAAAATAAATTTGTGCTTAAAATACTTAAAATATTAAAACAGTTGGTAATTTATAAAGTAGCAATAAAATAGTGCTATTCCTAAAAACATTTAAATGTGTTTCAAAACATGCAAAAAAATAAAAACATGGGCATCGTACATTTGTGCAACTAAGCGCTGTGTGCATCCAAGCTCCTGACCTGACAGTTTGTTACTTACAGCATGTCTTGTAATCAGAATAAGATGCTCGTAAAATGGAACATAACTTAAATACTTATTTTAATTATTTGAACGAATTATAATACACATCTTTTGAATTGAAGCACATATTTCTAATTGTAAATTATTCATTTTCATTATAATTATAAAAAATAATGCAAAATTTAAATTTTTTGTTGAAAAATGTGTGGGAAAACTTAATAATGGCTAATATTTTATAAGAATGTATGAGAACGAGACATTTTTATATTATATTAAATATACTGAGAAATGTATTTTTACAGTTACACCAATAAAATGGAAANTGAGAACGAGACATTTTTATATTATATTAAATATACTGAGAAATGTATTTTTACAGTTACACCAATAAAATGGAAAGATAAAAGCTGTACTTTTTAACTTATATTATAACAAAAATATAAAAACTCTTTCATATGAACATCTCATTTTTTTTAAGTTACTTCATTTTGATTTGGCTATTTCAAGACTTTTTATGATTTGCAAAAGAACAGTTTTATCATGGTAGTGTACCCACTTTTTCATTAGACTGCACAGCAAACTTCGTAGAAAGAAAAAATTGTAAACGTACTGCGTGGGTTACAAAAGTGGTTGCAAAGTCAGCAGGACATTGACAACATTGAAGGTACTAGTAAAAACTGACATTAAAATTTTTTTTCCTGGTGCAGATGTAGGTATGACCCACAGTTTCTTTCACATTATGTGTTTAACACTTTTCTATGTGCTCAAAGTTAACCAGAAAAGTAAGCCTACGACTTCTCTTCTCATCGTGAAGCAGTTCAGCAGGATCATCCCTTCTGTATTACTTAGTCTACTGTGACAAAACAAAAGGGCGTATCTTTAAGAATATTTCAATAAGGGCAGTTTAAAGTTTTTGAGCTATATTACACACTTAGACAACAAAGTTGGTATAGTAGACAAGTGGCCAATTTAGGATCTTTGAATAACCAGACTGAAATAAATAAACAGACAAACTTTAAAAACTGTTACAGTTAATACTGGAAGAAATAAATAAAAATTCATAAAAACTTTTATCAACTACTAAGTTATATGAACTTTATTTCAATGGTCACTAACAAAGTTCTTTGGCCATTATTTATATCTTTCTTTGTCCAAAATNAAGTTATATGAACTTTATTTCAATGGTCACTAACAAAGTTCTTTGGCCATTATTTATATCTTTCTTTGTCCAAAATTACAATACTTAAAAGACGTATAAAATTTTATCACTAGAAAAATTATTTTTCAAAGTAATAGGTACTGTGATCAAAAGAGTGAAGTTCTCATGANGTATAAAATTTTATCACTAGAAAAATTATTTTTCAAAGTAATAGGTACTGTGATCAAAAGAGTGAAGTTCTCATGAAAGACAGTGATGTTCAAATTAATGGAAGCAACTGAATATCCTATCTACGCATGTGTTCTGGTAACAACTGTCAATTGTAACACTTCCTCTCAATACAGCTCAGTTACAATGGCCAGACTTTCATAGTTGAATGTCTGGCAGAATCACCAATACTGTAACTGTGCGACAATAAATAACATCCGTAATACCAACCATCAACTTGTTCGTAACTTGCTTATGTGTTTATTCATGTTGGTAGCACAGACTAAAAATAGTCCACACAAAATAAATTAACAAATTTTAGATCTCTGTCAAACATTACAAAAGTATTTTCCCAGTATACTAATCAGATATTAAAAGATTGTGGCTTTTATACTTTGTACTTCAAAAACTTTCATGTACTGCGCCATAACCCCGGCACCCTGTTGTAAACAATAAAACTGTGGGTGCACGTGCGCTTGTGTGTGCAAGTTTAAGTGTTCGCTANAACCCCGGCACCCTGTTGTAAACAATAAAACTGTGGGTGCACGTGCGCTTGTGTGTGCAAGTTTAAGTGTTCGCTAAGGGCTAATGTAGTATTTAAGTGTGCTGTAGTTTATCATATTATTATAATATCATTGTAACAAGGCTATCCCCGTTCACATTCACTATGATCACCATCTTGCATACACACTGTGCTTCCACATCGCCAGTGCTGCCAACATACACACACAATTGCCATTCTATATCAGTCCCTACAGAGTCCTGCAACACACACACACACACGTACGTATGTGCAACACCATGTCAATTATCACATTTTCGTGAAAGTGTGCGTTTAGAGTTTTCTCCCTTTAAACCTTGTTTTTGTAGTGAACCACTAACTATTTATTTATCCAGGCAGTGCTATTTTTAATGCATTATTTATGTATGAATGTCACTTCTGCATCTTAATCTTAAAACCTTCCAGCCACATACATAGTTTTTTAATTTAATTATAAACATTTGTGATGTAGTAAAGTTTTTGGCAATCAACTACAGGACGAATACACATACTAACATGAAGATGTTCCCCTTGTTTAGTGTCAGTTATTTGAGGTGCACATGGATTTTTTGGGTGTACTTTTGACCAATATCACATCTGAAGAAGAAGAGAAGCCTGGAATTTGTAAAGTCACTGGTTGATAGCATTGAACTTTCTGTGGTAATGTCAATAGCTGATGCAAAAAACAGCATGGCTTCTGTGTGTCATAACAGCTGGGGCAGAGGGATACATCAACCAAAACAATGCTATAGCTACTTTCTCTATAAACTAAGTCTTGAAAGAAAACCGGATCACTTTTATGGTAAACAGTCCGAGAACACCTTCATTTCAAATAATATGTATGCAATCAAACAAATAAATTTGAGACATGAAATATGTGGCTATATAATTTTTCTTTCGCAGTATTTAAAAGAGTAAGGGATTATTTATTTCATGCAAAAAAATTACATGATTAAACGTTCTCAAACATTACACAGGAAAGCCTCTTTCACTTTTTAGCAAAATTGAAGATAACACTGAATTAATCAGAAATTTGAACACATTGAAAATTCCCCTCAATATTAATAATGACAAAAAAATATTTTCNATAACACTGAATTAATCAGAAATTTGAACACATTGAAAATTCCCCTCAATATTAATAATGACAAAAAAATATTTTCTTAGATGCATCTTATTCTGACTACACTTACAGCAGAGCATTGAGGCACATGAATGGTTGAAATAAAAGAATTGCAGCAGCGTCTGACTTGCTGTGAAGCAGTGAAGTATGCAGGGTCGGATGGTACTCACGTGTCGTCTGGCGTGAGATGCACCGGCTCGTCAGTGAACTCTGGTGGGAAGTTTGCGAGGTCCCGGTCGGACTCGAGCCGAGGTTTGTACGGGGGAGCGACCTGCTTCTGCTCAAGCTGCGGACCAACGAGCGAGATAAACTACTGGAGGAGCATGATGCATGGGCGGACGGACAAACACACACAGCGGCTATGACTACGCTACGGCACACGAGTCCTGGGTCCGGCCTGGCTTCCCCGTGCCTCTAGAAGAATCTAACTCTGCTGGCATGCTGACATATGCTCGTGTTCATTACTTGAAGTTTTCAGACTCATTGTACTGTTAGCACAAAAAAAATACAATGGCTGCTAAAGTAACACTGAAATTCCTTCAAAGTAAAATATTTCGACATTTGCTAATGTTAGCGACACGAGTTAATGGAAATTGATCTTCAAACTCTTAAGCATTTTTATGGGTCAACCGAGAACACATTANATGTTAGCGACACGAGTTAATGGAAATTGATCTTCAAACTCTTAAGCATTTTTATGGGTCAACCGAGAACACATTAAAAATATTTATGCAATAACAGATTTTTTAAAATAAGAGTAAAATTAGAGCGGGAGTTGACGAAATGCAACTCCCAGCCCAGCTGTAGCCAGTGTATGAACACAGCTTCACTATAATGTAGTGATTTTCGATGGCTAACTGTATTTGACAATGGTAGATTCCATCTACAACACATCCAGATACACTTACACTTAGCATGGTATACACTTACACTTAGCACGGTTATTGCTAAGACTTTTCTGGAGTGAAAATATTTTTATACCTAAATGAGGAAAAATCTTTCATTTCAACGTTTCTAATCTGCACTCGAAATTATGCTCGTATAAGGTTCAATTATAGCTGAGATATTAATACTTCAGCATACTGAAAACATGTTGAAGCATGTAGTAGCATAAATTACATTCTTCAGAGGCTCGGTACAAAATCAAAGAAAAACAAAGAAAAACAAAACGTAAAATAAGAAAAACAATGGAGGCAGCAGCGCGGCAGTCGGCGACTTACGTATCATCCGGCGTGAGCTGGACCGGCTCCATTGTGAACTGGGGATCAAAATTTTCCAAATCTATCTCGGACTCCAAGGGAGGTATGTAAGGAGGGATAATTTGTTTCTGGTTCAGCTGCAAGAAACAAGAAGGAGAAAACAGTGGTGCAGTGCGCAAGAGGCCAGAAAGTGAACAAGAGCAAGCACAACCTCACACCCCACACAACACTGCCGCCAACTACGCCACAAACACAATGAATCTGAGCCCTGGCTCTGGTGGGAGTCACCCAGTGTGCAATGAACAGCCTCTTGCCTTCACCACACTTCTTTTGAATATCAGCCACCTTCACTATTTTAACAATTAGGGGCCCTAGAGTAGTGTGTGGCTTATCAGTTTCAGAACCAGTAAAGCGTAACAATAGAATAAAGATGAGGTAAACTGGGTTTAATCTTTAGTGCAAATCCCCAGTTATCAGCTCACGAGCTGCCAGTAAATCTGGCAAATACATGTGACAAACAGCAACAGCTAGTTTATTATTTACATTTAATTTTCAAAATTACTCGCTCTTTAAAAAAAAAAATTGTACAGTTGAATATGTTAGTTACATTAAAGATCTGAAGTAGTATACATAATTAACTTTCAAAGTAAGAATCTATGTATGTAAACAACTGTGTTTACATTAAGAGTTAGTAATGTGGTTGTAAATACTACTATACTGGCAACTACTGGCAATGTAGCTGTTAAATACTGGGATTCAGGAAATAGTTACTGCGCAGCTGGTGGCACAAGTGCTCTATTCAAAGGCTCCCTCTGGTTCAGATGATTACTTAATGGCAAAGCAATACTATCCTCCTCACCCAGTCTTCAAACAGTATGTATATGAATATTATAACCATACCCACCTACACACACAAAAAACTTTAATATTACTACATAAAGTCAGCAAGTGGCAATACTTTTAAACAGATGTTGCTACGTACAGTTGATTCAAGAGAAATTTATTGGAGAAAGAATGTTTTATACTACTGGTAATGATCCACAAAATGTAGCATATCAATAAAAATGTCAAGTTTGGGTTTGTAAATGGTTTTCTAAATATTAAATTAACAGCAATGTATGCCATTACCTTAGAAAATAAACACACATATAAAGCAGGGTCGGGCTAAGAATATTCCGTTTCAAAACAAAATTTGGAATTGCACATTTTATTATAACATTACCAGCTGCAAGATACTGCCTTTGGAACATACATTTGCTTCAATTTGTGCTGTGTAATCAGCATTATTAAAAGTAAAAATTATTGAGAAAAGTTGTTTTGTGCTATTAAGTTCCACCATTTTAGAGAATCTTGTGCAATCGCTGAATGGTTTCGACCATTATGAATGAATTCCTCAAAAACTGTGACATTTAAAGTGATATCACAAGACAAACTTTTTTATCAACATTAACTTGAAGTTTAATTAATAATCCATCATCAAAAAACCAATTAAACTTCAGCATCAAAAAATTTTAATGGGACTGCAGGGTTGCAACCCCAATTTTTTTAGCAATAACATTTGATTGGTGGTTAAGGGTTTGGCAGTGATTGCATATATTCTTTCAACTAAAAATTATCCTGACGGTCATCGTTCTATTTCAAATACTTCTCGTAATATTAACAATGATTCATGTTTTAGCTTCACTTTCAAGGGTGTGTACTGACTGCCCTTGGGCAGCATTTTCAGCCATAGATTGAATGTTTCCGAATTTTGTTTGTTTGTAAGGAACACACACTCAGAGTTTGCCTATGTTGTTCTGACTCACCATGATATTACAAAATACAATGTAAAACTATTACTAGAAGTAAAATCAGTTNTTGTTCTATTTCAAATACTTCTCGTAATATTCACAATGATTCATGTTTTAGCTTCACTTTCAAGGGTGTGTACTGACTGCCCTTGGGCAGCATTTTCAGCCATAGATNCACAATGATTCATGTTTTAGCTTCACTTTCAAGGGTGTGTACTGACTGCCCTTGGGCAGCATTTTCAGCCATAGATTGAATGTTTCCGAATTTTGTTTGTTTGTAAGGAACACACACTCAGAGTTTGCCTATGTTGTTCTGACTCACCATGATATTACAAAATACAATGTAAAACTATTACTAGAAGTAAAATCAGTTATAATGCCTATTTAAACTTTTCCTGTGTTATTTTATAATTTGAGCAATGAAATCTCTCACTTTCATCTCATTTTTCCAAATGAATTAAAAATTATGGTTAAAATATGAATCAACTATATAAAAACTACTTATCATTTTAAATACTGCAGCAAGTGTTTAAAAAAAATAACTAGAAATTCTTTAGCGACACCTCTTTTACCACATAAGAAAAAAAAATCTTGTGTCATGTATTAGATTACTTAGAATTTTCTGGAAGCAGCAATGCTGAACTTTCTTACGGTATGATGAAAATCAACTAAATGTTATATGATGCATTAAAAAAATTGTGTCATTTATGGCTGAGCTTCCAAGCTTTAAATATAGTGCAGTTTTTGTTTGTACCCTCTTAGTCAATTTTGAGTAAGATGCTCCTACAACAATATTAGTTGTCATTTGAGTTTGTTTTTATGCTAAACCAATAACTATAAAGTACATTCTGCAGAATACAGATAAGGTACATTATTGGCGGTGGTAAAAGCTGATAGACGGGGAATTTTTGAGGTACCTGATGAAGGCTGAGGATTTATAATTGAAACTGGAAGAGGCACGTTGCAGCAGCACTCATTGCCAGCAAGGGGACACACACTGTGTACATGTAGGTCAGTGCAACATTTAACAAGCTTTATGAACTGATTTAATTCAATTAATAATAGTTTTTTTACCCAGTTTTCTACTTGTTTATCAAGTATCCAATGAGATTACAAGAGCATGATAAGTCTCTTAACAGTTAAACCCCTTTTTTTCAGTCCCCACTTATACACTTTCCTGTATTTTACACCAGTTTTCTTGGTCTTGTGTAATGCACATACATCATAATTTTTTTTTTTTTGCATTTTGCAAAATGTTTGTTTTGTTTGCCTGTATATGCTATTGTAAGTTTGTATTCGTGCTCATTCACTGTAACACAAAAGGTAAAGCAACGTGAAAGCACCAGTGTTGAGTGAGGCGGAGCCCACAACCATTAATAAGTACTTCGAAGAATATTTTCGCATTACCATCCTCAAATAGTGTCTAGCTATTAGTAACAATTTTATAAAAGTTAAAAATTCAATTTTGTTTAATGTCGTACATTGTTATCGACATAATCCATACTTCCAAGGCTGTACAATCAAGACTAAGCATTACATTTGTTAAAGATGGACCCACTATTTGAGCAGAAAAGGCAGCACTGAAGAGGAAAACAAACTAGCACTTTATATTACAGGTTTTCAGTAAGCACTTTTAACAAATGCTTACCCACGCATACACCCACATTAAATGTCAGTGGCAATAAATGCTGTAATTTGAATATGCAGCATATTCACAAGAAGAAATGCTTTAAACAAATCTTGCTGTCTTGCTTATATTAAGTACTCAGTTAACCGTAAACACATCTACCAGATGTGTAAAATTTCAGCAGCAGGAAATGGTAATTATTTCCAAGAGATTTCTATCAGAAAAAAATCTAATTCATATTACTGAACCAATGCCAGAACAACTAAACTCTCCACAATGCAAACAGTTTCCAAATTGCATCAGCTGAATAGAAGTCCGTAACAGAACACTTGATACAAACAAACTGCGTTTGTCGCGCTGACAAAGAATGCTTACACTGAACACAAACACTCAAGAATACAGATATAATAAACAACAAAGACATAAAAAAAAAAAGGCAAGAGTGTACAGTTAAGGCAACCTGACGAAAGAAAACACACAAAGCACATGCAACAGGAAAGAAAACATTGTAATTTGGAAGGTGGAAATATTATGGTGAAATTATTCCAGGAACACTGATGTAATTATGCAGGTGATATATTTTGGAGCCAGTAACTTAAACATACAACTTAAAGCTGTAAAATTAAAAAAATAAACAATAATAAATTATCAAATAGCTGATGAACTGAAAAAGAATTTCACACAACAAAATATTAATATAAAAACTAAACACACATCACACATACTATGCTAGCGAAGTTCACTGGTTTTACAAAAACTTACAGAACAGTATTAAAAAACCTTAAGTTTTTTCACTGTGTATACATTTTTTAATACATTTCCATGATATCAGGAGATTTAGTTTAGTCAGCTGAGACAGCCAAAATTATTACATGTTGGAGGCAANTCCACTGTGTACATTAATACATTTCCATGATATCAGGAGATTTAGTTTAGTCAGCTGAGACAGCCAAAATTATTACATGTTGGAGGCAACAAAATTTCTAGGTTATACATGTTAAATTGGTGCCACGGTAAATTCAGTTGTTTTATCAAGTGCGAGAAAGATGTCAGTGAGGCAAAATGACTAAAGAATTTGAGTGTGACGAAATAAGTAAATTGATAAAATGCCCGATTTTTGCATAACCCTTTTAACAGCTTATGGGCCCAGATAATGTGCATTAAACACTTGTGTTATTGAATACATAACCAAGAGTTTTTATGTAATCTTTGGTTTGTGTGTTCAGTGAATCTCTGTGTTATTGCAGTTGCATTTGTAGCATCCACCATGATTTCAAATAATAATATTAAGTTGATAAAACAAATTGGAGTGTGTGGAAGTTTCAAATAACTGTCTTCTTGAAGTCTAGAGGATTATGTGGTCCAGTACTGGAAGATATTAAGCCTGTTATTGTGGATGACACTTCCCAATCAGACGTTGCAAAATGTTTGAAAGAATAGATCAGACAAGACAGCAACGCTCAGGAAATAGTAATCGCAAGAATAGAAAATGTACTGATGAGACACCTTATGTATGAATATTTAGGCCAAACTTAATTTTTTTACAGCAGTCAGAAGTAAGTTTATATCAGCCACAACATGAGTTTCCCATGCTCAGATATGATATAGCTGTTTTCATTTTAAAGCTGCAAAAGCGAAAACACAGCAAAAAATTACCAGAAAAAATGCTAATAATCTTTGAGAGGCTCAACATATTTTTTCTTGAAAACATATGATTTTTCAAATTATATGTTTCTGAAGAACAAATCAAAAGCTAAATAGAAAATAAAAAAAATTTCCAAGCCTAGCAATAAATGATACTGGGAATTGTGTAAACGTTCTGAGAACAGTAAATGACACAGTAAGTCAACACATGAGAAAACCAACTGAAATGTTGGGCATACACCACCAGATGTCAGCACCATGCTGCTCCAAACAAAATCGGAAGGTGGAGCAGGAAATAAGAACTGTTGTTGAAGCAGCCAGAAACATGTTTGAAGCCAAAAATTTGGATAAAATTTTGTGGGCAGAGACAGTTAACATGACTGTAAGTTATCAATAGGACAGGCACAAGTTCAGTCGAGGGAAAGACCCCATATGAGCTGTGGTTTAAATCAGAGGCTGAAATTAAACACTTTCAAGCTGATGCTTACATCTGATGCCTACATACTAGTTATAAAAAAAAAATAAGGTGAAAGTGGGACTTTAGAAGTACGAAAGAAATGTTTGTAAGGTATCAAGAAAATTCTAAGGAACTNTAGAAGTACGAAAGAAATGTTTGTAAGGTATCAAGAAAATTCTAAGGAACTTAGTGTTCTCATGCTTTATTTTTTTGTTCACGTCATGTAGCGTACAATTTAGGAAAGAAGTTTTCTTTTAGTGTTTATTATGTAAGCAGTTTCATCTCGTCCCTCCGAGATGGGCGAAGAGCATCAGTCTTTCTCTAGTTGCACGTGACATGTTTTATTTACTCTGAAACAAGTCATTAATTTTTTACGCGATCTTTGTGTGTTCCAGAGGGACAAACTTTTATATGAAGTTTTATTTCAAGCATTATTCAAAGTTTTACTTGAAGTTTTAATCGAACTGTTAAAAAAAAATCTTTTATTTGTGTGGGGAGGAGAGCGAAACTATAGTAATAAATATAATAATGATGATTATGATGATGATGTGAGGGGTTTTTGCATATAAACACAAAATAACCTGTAGTGTACAAAGTGTGAAGTGGCAAAAGGTTCCCTCTTACACATTAATAAACTTCACTTTCTTTAATCAACCCCAACAAACAAAACAATTCACTGGCACTTGCAGAGAACATATCTAGTTAAATTTCAAAGAAAATGCTAAAAAAATTTAATTCATCAGTTATAATATTGTAAAATTTATGAAAATTAAATTGTTCCACATTAAACATACTTTTGCAAATATTTAAATCCCCTTACCTGCCAAGTACATATAAAAAAACTAAATTCCCATTTACCAAACAAACACTGTTCATTTCCACAAGATAAACATGAAATTTAAATAAATAATTTCATTGAATTACTGTATAAACAGATTTAAAACATGTCACTGTAAGACAGGATGCTAAAAGTCTTTAAAAGTGTTTCTGATCATGTAATTATAGTTTTTCTGGGTATACCTTCCCTCGGACATTATAGAAAAAAAATAAAAGTTGAACTAGGATTATATCTCTTCATAATATTACAATCCAGCAACTATTGGGCCCCTTCTTCACCTGCCCACTGCTTTTTAACACTTTAAAACAAGTTACAAGACAATATTTAACTTTTGGTAGAATTTACTTCAGAAAATAAAATCGTCATTTGAGCAGCATCTTAGAGTGCAACTGGTCCAGATGAAGCCTAATCCAAGAGGAAGAAAGCTAGGTGGGCTTGCAACCCACTTCCCACATTTTGGCACAAATTCACGCATCCAATCACAGCTAGCATCCGCCCTTTAGCTGTCTGAGATGTGGATGACGCGAATAGTCAATTACGTTTACCTGTCAAAATCATATACTTGCTGCTGACATAACCAGTGTTTTTGTTTACATAGCGCATGTCCCCGCACATGCATTCATCTCTGGCACTCGTGACCCTAAGAAATATGTTTTTCTTAAAAATAAATAGTTTCTTATACATGTTGTGACCATTTTTCACTTCTTTGTTTGTAAACAAAGAATGTTTACCCACAATGTGTGTATAAACTTAACATCTGTCAAACCACGACATTGAAAATTGCAAAACAAACAATATTTTGATACTAAAACGTAAATATTTACATTACACTTAAAAACATGGGAAAATACTTCAAAAACAAAGCATTAAATAAACAAACATTCTGAATCATTACACTATTCATCTATTCAACATTCCAAGTAATTCAAGTACTACTTTTGTATCATTCCGCCAGATTTGGACTATTATCCAGCTTCTTGTCTTCATTTGGAGAGATTTCAGCCAAACGCTAGCTACGTGTAATTTTATTTTTATCTTGGTATCATCTGGACCACTTTACTACGTCACTACATAACTACGTCATAACTACATAATTACTTATGGATGAACTCATTATTTTTATAACTTTTGTGACGTAAAGAATAATTGAAATATCTTGTCTCTCATCAATTTTTTAATGTGAACTATTTCATAATGCCAAGTAAAAACAAAGTACACATTTGCATTGCAGCATAAATCTAGATAGATTGTACGGAGTGCACTCCCGAGTTTTCAGGGCTACAAGCATTTCACAATTTAAATTTAATATCTTTTCATAATGCAATTATTCATTTAACCTTTAATTAGCGAGTTGATTATTTTTGTCTACAAATTCAATTTGGTGAATTAAAAGTTTTATTTTCAAACTGCAATTTTATACTCTTGATTTGTGTCTACTTCTGGACATTAAATAACTAATTAAGTAAATAATTAGTAAAATATTACTAGAATCACTTTCTAGGTAAAATGTATGTGGTGCTCCCAGGTGTGTTTCCAAACAATAAATAAATAAATAAATAAATAATTATATCAAGTGGCTTAATAGTGCCTGGAATTATGGTAGAAGAATGATTTAACTTTTTACATCAGTGTCCAGAGCATAATGTTTTGTTGTTAAAGTATATATGTTGAGGACACTTTATTTGATTGTTTATTTACCACACACACACACAGGTAATTTCTGCCACATTAATCATGGTTGATTATTTAACGGTATATAATATGATGGACATTTGCAAGCTTTAGCTAGTGCATATTTCTGAAGAGAAATTTTTTTTTATGAACAAACATGCATCACACCACGGTACAAATCGTCTCCTTACGCCAGAAAAGGTCTCTTTTTTTAAAACAAAAGGTTTTATTGGACACCGAGAAATTGCGAGCTTCTATGTTATCAACACCTCATGGTGATAAATTATGTCTGTTTTAACCAGGCCCAAGTGAATGGCATAACTCGAGGTTGGCATTGGGCCATTAGTTCAGATAACCCCCCCAAAAAAAAAAAACAACCCCCACCCTGCTTACCACACAAATACCTGCAACCCTACTGAAGAAGAAATGCCACTAAACCCACCCTGCTCGCCCCACAACTACCTGCAACCCTTCTAAAGAAGTNAGGCCCAAGTGAATGGCATAACTCGAGGTTGGCATTGGGCCATTAGTTCAGATAACCCCCCCAAAAAAAAAAAACAACCCCCACCCTGCTTACCACACAAATACCTGCAACCCTACTGAAGAAGAAATGCCACTAAACCCACCCTGCTCGCCCCACAACTACCTGCAACCCTACTGAAGAAGTAATATGCCACCAAACTTGCTTAGTGCCCATGATTTCTTGTCCCAGCCAAGTCGATAACAGTGGCATTCGTTATTCACACTTTCACCATCACCTTCTCCGCCCCTTCAGCTAGAGTGCAGGATGCTACTGCCCTCTCGGCTAATAAACTGCATGGCAAAAAATAAAACTAAATTCTATGGTAAGCAAACTACGTACCAGTTTAAGATAGCCTTTTCCATGGTAACCCAATGACTAGTGTACGTGACAAATGGTACTGCACGTCTAGGCAATGCCGAGTGCTTTGCTAAAATAATTAAGTTTCTCAAGGAACTCGCAGTAAATCCAAAAACTTATTTATCAACACACTAACAATTTTTTAACTGGACTATAGCATGTGCACACTACCAGAGGGCTGTTGCAGTGCTACAGGAAAACATCATAGAACTGAATTACACCCGAGAAATCTATCACGTTAATTTTCTTGGGATTACAGGCTTGCCATGAATGCCAAGGAAGCATGTCCAACAAAGTTTCATTAAATATAATGTTAAAATCAGAATTACATTCATTTTTTTGCAGCATAGGATAGAGGGAATGTTGAAATACAGTTTGTAGTTTTAACAGAGCAAATTTAGACACGTAAAAATAGAGAAAATTGGTAAATAGAAAAAAAAAAAAAAAAAAAACATAACTTTGATTTTTCAAATTAAAATTGTTACATGTGTGTACTTCCGCAGCTTAGCACAAAATATTACATATGACAATTCATTTAAATATAACTATATGCTTTATAAGTAGCAAACCTTTTCTTTCATAATAGTTCTCTTTATGTAATGCAATTCTGAAAAAAAAAAAAAAAATTAATTGCCTATAGGTTAAAATTAATCTTTTTCCATTTATAAAACTCTTACCATTTCCCAATCGATGCTCTTGAAGAAGGGATGGTTAATGATATCTAGGAAACCAGTCTCACGATGGCATCCTAGCCTGTCTGCAGGGTTTTTGTTGAGAAACCCTTTAAGAACGGAAGCAGCCTTCACAGACAGTGACCGAGGGATGCGAATAGTCTTCTCGAGGATAACTAAAAACAGAACAAAACATAATTGACTGTATTAAAACTGTCCTACACTTTAGTTTTAAAAAAAAATTTTAGCCGAGAAGAGAAAGCTATGTAAATTATAAAATACACAGCAATTCTATATATTAAAATTATGCTGAACAAAATTTTATTTTGGTATAACAAATAAGTTATAAATCCAAGCAACTAATAGAATACTAACAATTACCATCTAAGAGTAGTAAAACCTACGGATTGGTCTATTACATAATTTTTCCGGTTCTCGGTTTGGTACCAGTTCTTAAAAATCTGTTCTCTGTTCTCGATTATTATTCCCGTTTTTTTTGCTGCTGTAAGTATAAATGTAGATAAGAATTTATAACAGCTTCAGGGTTTTCTTTTTGTATGAAGTGGCTCTGGTTAGAAAAAGAAATACAATAGTAAAATGCAAAACCAATTAAAATTATTCTATTCACGCACTAGAGAGAAACTTGGGCTGTTTGAATTGACCAGTTAGTATATTAGTATTTTTTAGCTTTCAATTAGGATGCCGTCGGTAGTCACTTGTTCAAAGATGGTTGCGATTTGGTAGTTTAATATTTTAGTAAGTTCTGTTACATACTAAAAAGTAAATAGTAAAATACCAAATGTGTCATCTTTTTAGTTTACTAATTTTGTTCACATGAGCTTTTAGTAAACTAAAAGAGAAAATTCGAATATAGCCTCAAATGATTTTACACAAGTTAACTAACTAGTGAAAGGTGGTTTATCCAGTTAATACAGCACGTGAGTAAATCAGCAACACACCGAGTTTTTCAGTTTTCTACCTTGATAATTAAATGCAGTGTATTATTTCAAAAATATTATTTCTGCTACTTTAATGTAAGCTCTGGCAAAGAACACATAACGTGTAGCTGGCAATATACCTGTATGCATCTCAGACTTCAACTCAGCCCGTGGGAAGCCACGATACCCACACTGGGGATCAAACCTGAACTGCTATGTCCTGAAGATGAGTTCTACACACCGTTGCCAGTAACAGTAAATACACACATCAGTCATGCACCCTGCCTCGCCATCTGAACGAAGCCGGCCTGCCCCTAAGAGAGCGTAATGATACCACCCGCAACTCAAAGCTAACCTGCTTCCAACCCTTGTCAAGAGAGAGCAGCAAGGGATGACGCATCCACACAGGGAGGAGCCGGCCGGCCGAAGATGCCTGAACGACTCAAAGGATACAGATGGAAGCCTCCATTCAATATTTAGGGCCGGACGAGCTGCCAGAACGCCAGTTGACGAATTGCCATCGCATTGGCTTCCTCTACTTTGCCAACCCAGCAGCTCGCCCTACCACTGCCATGCTAGGGCTCTCTGCTTCAACCAGATCTTCCATCAGTGAAGCTTGCTTCAACCCCCGAGACACATAATCCACTTTGGAGAGCTTATCTCTGTCTCTTCAGGACTACACTACGCGACAGTAGGGTTAAAGTCGTTTTCACTAAGTCTTTATTTCATTGCTTTAGCTTGCTCTTTGCCTAACAGGTCCCCTTCACCTGTTTGTAAAGTAACTTCCGCCAGTTGCTTGGTAATCATGAAAGCATAGGAGTTAGTACAGGTCACCGTGTTTATTCTCCCGAGAATAAATACGTTCAAGTCGACGCAATGCATTCTAATTCCAAGGGTGATTTGTACCTCTCAACCCCCCTGTAAATGCTGTTGCCCCCCCCCCC
>NQII01000997.1:469806-501328 GCA_002778355.1 Clitarchus hookeri | reverse complement strand
AATGGAGCGGCAGGTGACAGTGTTTTTCCAACCTTAAAAGTAAGACTGCAGGCTCCATTAACCGGGCAGCACGTAAATCACCAAAACACCACATGTTCGCCGGCCACCCATACTGTGGGCCCAGTGAGCAAATGCACTTGGCGCACACGTACGGTAGAGCCCCTGCTAGATACATTCCATGAGGAGGCGACCGGATCACCCCAAGTCGGCTAACCCAATCCACACACCGCGTGAAATTCACCGGTTGAAGCGCCAGGACTGACGCAGCATGACGCCATTGCCTCTGGGTACTTCTGGCTAAGAAATTATGTCATCTGCCCTTTGTTTGCTGCAACGGCCCTTAGAACCTACCCTATGCCTTTTTCACCAGATGAGGGGGGACCAAATGGGCAGACAAGAAGGCAGTTACGGCTCCTACTGCCAACCAGTTATAAGATAACCCTTCCCAGTCAGCATTCAGCTACTCCTCCGCTCGGGAACAGGCAAAAGCCGCCCGCCGACTGGAGGGGTCTTACCCCTCAGTCACCCTTAAGTACTTGTTCGAGCCACCCCAGAAGACCAGCGGAACTCCACACCCAGTAGTCGTTCACCTCACACTGACTGCCAGCTAGTCTGGGCATCGCCGACGCCATTCACCGTCCGCTTTTGTCGCCAGGAGCCCGGCAGCACCAGTTCCAGATGGACACCAGCCACCCCTGGACGGGGCCTTGAGTGTCGCCCACAGAAGCCCACCACCAGTTAGCCGCAGCGCTAGCCTTCAGGGGGTAAGCCAGCATCAGCTGCTGCCCTCGCTGCCTCCGACACACACCAACTTGCAGACGCCCGACCAGGCCGACTCTCTATACAGGGCACCTTGAAGGCAGGGGCAAACAAGCGTAGAACCAGCCAGTAAGTCCAACCACAATTCTCTGCCTGAACCCATTAGAACCCCCTTAAGACTAGGTGATGTGCTAAGCACCCTGACCATCACGCATCTTCTAGCCACAGCGCGACCACCCACCCCTCAGGTACAATTCATTGCAGTTTCTTGGGGTTACCCTTGCCCCACTGTGCAGTAGTGTCGACCATGGTACCCCAGTAGTCACTCCTGGCAACCTAGGTCCTGGATATGGTACAGACTGGGTGTGCATTTTATTGGTTCGCCAATACATCAATCATACTCTGACTTGGTCCATCTCTTCTCTTCCAACTCAGTAATTTACTGCTACCATGAATCAATCCCTTCTAGTTTCAACAAAATAATCTGAACCACACCTCTAGGTATTGGCACAAGGCAACCAACCCATTTCACCCTTCAAGCTGCAGAAGCCGAGCATCTCTTTTCGTGCTGGGGATCAGGGTATGGCGATAATCCCACCTTGGTGATCACCACCAGAGAGAAGTGCACTACAACTGCCCAACTTTTCGATGCAAGTTCTTGGTGTGCTGGTGATAATCCCACCCTAACTGATACCCTGGAAAGGAGACACGAGTTGCTAGAGCACTAAACAACGAGGGAGGTCAGTGCCCTCCAGAAGGTGACCCAAGAATTCCTCCCCTTTTATTTGTTGCACCCACATTGTTAGCTGAAGCAGTGCCAGTACTGACTTTCTCTGCTTCTTTATTTCACGTATGCAGCGTCACCGAGCTGGGCAGCAGAAGGTAGCCAGAAAGGCTCTTGCCTTAGCCATGGAGGCTGTGGGATCGGAACAAAGGCAAAACCGGGTGTATTCTCTATTGAGAAGGGAGGCTGCTTGCTAGAGAAGCGCCGAGTCGTTATTTCCGAAGAATTTCTCGACGGGAGAAACGCGATACTCCACGTTCCAGCCCTGCATGGCAACTAAATCTGTACTGTCTACAGGTGGTGTGGGGTTATCGCTAACCTCTCTCCCCCCCCTCCTTCCCAATTCCTACGCATTTCAAAAACGTGCGCTCTTTATGCGCCATCTTGTATTTGTACCACGTACTGTTCAACGTTTTGAAATTTAACCGTTAGGAGGATGAAATGGTCTAAAAAAATGTTTCTAAGCATACTCAATAACCCTATTAAAATATCGTTCCGATCTTTTATTTAAAATGCTTAAAACAAATTCCAAAATTTTAAAATTAGATTTATATTAAGGTGAAAATCGGTGGGATGTATTTTCGAGGAATCCTCAATAGCTTATAAGCCCATAAAATTATTTTTGATTATATCCTGCACTTTAAAATGTTAGTTACGTAAATTCCAAAATATTAATTTCAGGATGTTTTGACTTTCCACTCCTAAAATGGCGAGAACGGTTACTAAATCTTTCCTCGCAGAAATAATTGAGCGCATAGTTTTACATAAATACGTGCTAAAATTACAATTTTACTGTTTTGTAAATATACAAATAATTAATAGCTAACGCACAGAAATGAGATAATTTGCACTGAAAGAAAATGTCAAGGGCTACTTCAAGACTTCTATAAATTCGCACAAGGAAATTCTTTTGCAGTTTAAGTAACGATTGATGAAAATAAAGAAATTCTAAAATATATTTCATTTGTGTTGCTCCCTGAATTTTTGTAAAATTACTTTTGCTAAGCATACCTTTAAAAAAAATAATACGAGGCCTTTCAGTGGGCCTTGTAAAATTGTCTGAAAATAGTTTGGTTTATTTTATTTGTGCATTACAAAAACAGTAAAATTTTATTTTTCCCATGTCATTTATTAAAAACCATGTGATCTATAAAAAATGTATACGAATAAAGTAAACAAGCCAGTTTTTTAATATTTGAAATGAAATTTTAATATAAATCCTTAAGTGCATTTTAAAAACGGCTACGTAAAATGCATTCCTGGGTAATATATAATAAATTATATGAGGGTGGGTTCACAACAATCCGTCGCCCGTCAATCCTTCTGTGTAGCAAAATTTCAGTGTGACAACATATTATCGGGATCTTTATTTAGTTGTATATATATTTTAGTTGGAAATAAATTTTCAAGAGAGACACATTTTGGGTAATAATAGTTTTACGTGATAAGAATTTATACTGAATTATTGTTTACATTTTAAATTCTTGAACTTACCACCAAAGGTAGTGTACACAGATCCACCGCCTTGCATTTTATTTCGAATTGCGTATTCGCGTCTGAGGAATGTCGTCAGAAGGCGGTGGCCCGTCTGTCGGTCCGTCCAAAGTCAAAGTTTGAGAAATATTTGACGAATTGACGGATAGAAAAAAAGTCACCCTGCGATTGGTTGGGGATCGCGTGACCGCCGGACGGATGGGCGATTGACGGATGCGACGGACGGTCGTGAGCCCGCCTTAACAAGGCACATTTCCCAGAAGATCGCAGAACCGATTTTCAACTGCCTGAACTACAAATTTAACGATTGTATTGTGTACCGGAGTTCTTANAACGATTGTATTGTGTACCGGGGTTCTTACCAAAGAAAAGTATACGTAAAGTGGAATGCTAAAGTTTGCTATTGTGTAAGGGGTTTAATAGTCAACCGACATGTAGAGGTTGGCAGGCCTGCGGCGAGAGTAAAGTGGCGCTCAGAGAGGACGGCTTCTGAGGACGCCTTGCTACAAGAGGGGAGAGCGCTCTTCAAGGACGCTGGCCCACTATTGATGACGCGGGGGGAGGGGGGGGGTCGGTATGAAAGCGCGCAGAGTGGTGGTCCCCCGGGAGGCACCTACCGTCGACAAACAACCACCCTCATATTTGAATAACAGACCGCGCGCACACCACTCTAGCACACGGCCTTCCCTCCATCCAATAAAGGTGTAGAAGTACCCGCCATCTTGGATTAGCATACATGTATCGCCCCAGAAAATCATCTACGCACACAGAATTTAAAAAAAAAAAAGTATTTTACGGCACGTGGTACATCTTATTTAAAATTTCACATAATTTTGTTCCTACCCTTAGTCTCGTAGCCTCTGTAACGATAATCGAATGTACTCTCACTATCATATATTTCTTTTGTGTGAGGAAATACGGATTTAAGTGAAGTGAGGGAGTGAGGAGATTTGGGCGGCTATTAACAGCGTCAACTTGAGGGCCTGTCCGAAATGAAGGGACTGGGAAAACGAGAGATCCCCGAGAAAACCCGCCGACCAGCGGCATCGTCCGGCCTGTTAGAAGATCCGTGAAGCAGGTGAGGCATCAAACTGATAGCTGGCTGGCACCTCTGTTAATCTGTTTATACCCGACATAACTACTTTTTCCTGTTCCCTCGTTTGTCTGAACTGAGTCAGTCAGATTCCTTTGAGAAGGTCCACCGGGTTCTACTGGGGCACAGCAGGATGCAGAAAGGCCAGGGTGGCACAGTGAACATAGCAGCCAAGGACGAATGGGTGTTTGCTCCATACTATTGGGTGGCATTGACAGGCCTCTGATAAGAGTGTAAGTTTGGAGGCTGCTTGCAAGGCTTCTTATCCTCCAAGAGAAATGAAATGGGTGTCAAGGCTGGAGTAAAACTGCAGCTCTGCTGGTGCCTTTATACCATGCTGTAGTGACAAGCATGAACAAGGTTGCTTGGGGTTGAGAGTCATAGTCCCTATTATTACTTGCTCTACTTAATATGTGCACGAGTGATGTGCACGAGATGGGGTGGGAATGGATGGAAGTCCACAGCTTGGCTAGTTTGCAAAATCTGGATACAGGACTATTCTAGAAGTATAGGTGTGGCATTAAGGACAACACTCAGGTAATTTCAGCAGAATTAGTCTTTGGAAACAGATATCTTGTTAAGTTGCAGGAATCTTTCTTCAGGGAATTCTGGTTAAAGGACCCAATGCCGGATGCTTAATGAGGGGGAAAACCCATAGAACATGGACCTGCTCATGCAACACACCACCATTGTTATAGTCTGTGGGAATCGTCTGTGTCTTGCCACTTGTCTCGCTTCAGCAAACCTTGGTAATCACGGGAGGGGTACTCTCCTAACAGAGTAATCACGGGAGGGGTACTCTCCTAACAGAGTAATCACGGGAGGGGTACTCTCCTAACAGAGTAATCACGGGAGGGGTACTCTCCTAACAGAGTAATCACGGGAGGGGTACTCTCCTAACAGAGTAATCACGGGAGGGGTACTCTCCTAACAGAGTAATCACGGGAGGGGTACTCTCCTAACAGAGTAATCACGGGAGGGGTACTCTCCTAACAGAGTAATCACGGGAGGGGTACTCTCCTAACAGAGTAATCACGGGAGGGGTACTCTCCTAACAGAGTAATCACGGGAGGGGTACTCTCCTAACAGAGTAATCACGGGAGGGGTACTCTCCTAACAGAGTAATCACGGGAGGGGTACTCTCCTAACAGAGTAATCACGGGAGGGGTACTCTCCTAACAGAGTAATCACGGGAGGGGTACTCTCCTAACAGAGTAATCACGGGAGGGGTACTCTCCTAACAGAGTAATCACGGGAGGGGTACTCTCCTAACAGAGTAATCACGGGAAGAGTACTCTTCTAACAGAGTAATCACGGGAGGAGTACTCTCCTAACTGAGTAATCATGGGAGGGGTACTCTCCTAACAGAGTAATCACGGGAGGAGTACTCTCCTAACAGAGTAATCACGGAAGGAGTACTCTCCTAACAACAGAATGGTGCAGCAAGTTCATGGAGAACATCCTGATGGTCAATGTAACTGCTCTCTAAAAACAGGGGTGGTGCAATAGTAAGACTATTCCCTGTATATCAATGCCAGATCGTCTACTCCCAAGGAGCATGGTGACAGCAACCCTGAGAAATGCCAGTATCCAACATGAACAGAGTTAGTCAGAAAAGGCCAAAAAGAAATGAGGTCCCCTTTGTATGCTGTCTCAAGCATATTAGGACCAGTGCAGAAAATGTATTTATAATTTGTCCCAGGTGTATGCCAACTTCACAAGAATTAACTTTAGTACGCCTAATCCAATGTCGTCTGGCAATGAAGACAACATCAGAGGGCCCAGGGGAGATATCAATGATGTAGCAGACTTTACAGGGTACATAGAGTAAATCATTACTATAGACATTGAAGCTTCATTCCAATTACCCACAAGGGACCACATTGCCCACAAGGGAACCTGAGGTATCCAGCTAAGAAAGAGAGCTAGCATGACAAAAGACACCTTGATTGAGGTTGCAGCTCATTCCAGATGTTGGGACCTGTAGAACCTTATTACAGCTAAACAAAGCTGGAGTCTTGTAAAGGAAGTAATACCATGATTAGCATCTTAAAAGGCACAATATCATAACTCAACACACCCAACCTACCAAAAACACAAGTTATTTTAAATCTTTAAGAGAAAAATGAACAAACCTTGGAAGAGGTAGTCTTCTGTGTTCTGGTCAGGGTTTTCAGAGGCCCCTGCAATATCGAAGGGACTCCTCCCTGCCAGCATTTCATACAGCAGGACTCCGAGTGCCCACCAATCCACACTGAAAAACAAAAATGTGTGTACAATTACAAGAATTTTGCTTCTTACCAAATGGTAATACCAAAACACTAACACAATGACGTATGTTTTTTCAGGGGCATATGCACTGAATTGATGCTAAGAAGGTTGCAAGCCATCCCATCCACCTCCTCAACAAAATGAACATGCCAAGTGGTTTAAATACTATATATCAAGCTCTCTTTACAAACATGAAGGAGAAATCAATTTAATATATTCATACATAAGATCAGCCAAAACTACAATCTGGATAGACCCCTTCCCCTTTTACATAGAACCTGACTGTTGCAACCAAATTTACTGTGACCACCTCCTACTATAAATCGTTTTTGAGGGACAGTAAAAAATTTGAATTTTGACTAGAAAACTCATAACATGTGCCACTATTGAGTCAAGTTAATAGACTTAACAATTTTGTAAATGCCTAGTGTTCCTTTATGTTTAAATTATCTATTATGTGCGCGCATGTGTGTTTGAGCGCAGATTTCCAAGGATACATTACCGCTGTGGGATTCATTGTTTACGTTTCAGGTTGCGTTTGAAGTGGGCTCATTTGTATGTAAAATGATAATGGAAACAGCTATATTAAATAGTTTTATAATGTACAATGGCTGAATGACAAACTGTTATAAAATTATTTCCATGAAGTAGCATTATTTTGGAAACATTCATTAATGTGATTTTCTTTAAGTATTTACACTTTTAATACTTAGCCTACTTACAAATACTCCCAGGTAAGAGAAACCCTGAGTGCCTTACTTGATTTTTTAACAAATATGCTATTTGATAATGAGACGTACCTGAAGCCATAATCCTCGCCACGGAGTATTTCAGGTGCAATGTAGTTGGGCGTTCCACAGAATGTGGAGGTTGTGTCACCCGGCCTGATTCCTTCTTTGCACATCCCATAGTCTGTCAGTTTTATGTGGCCCTCGTGGTCAAGGAGAACATTATCGAGCTTCAAATCTCTGTAGATAATTCCTGCACAAGTACAACATATTTATGAAAAAAATTCTAACTTTATGTTACTATTAAAGTATCACAATATATACATGTAAACACAAGCACAACACTTTATATGATTTTTAATTAATTATTTTCATTGTACACATTAAAGAACATGTTGTAGTACCAACAATGACAGCCCTAAACAAGGCATGGGATAAGTTGCAAGCAGCTTGGCTAGAGCACTGGTATTTAATAAGCAGTACGTGAACTTCTACAGTATGTGGCTTCACCTTGTCATAGCAGATGTGTCCAGTTCCCACCTGTGTTGACTGGTTTCAAAGCCCCAACTAGATTCACAAATGTTGCAAAGCCACACCCTTCCGCAAGTACCGAGACCTTCTTACTCAGAACTAAACTATGGTTTGGCTGGGGTACTACCCAAACCCCTGGTCTCTCTTCAGAACATCACTAGAGCATTAATGCAGCTCAACATCTGACCATTCACGGCGAAGGACAGCTCTACACATCTCCTCTGGCATACAAAGTTAACTACTATTAAAACGACCAAGAGGAATGTGTACTGTTCCTTAAGTCAAGGTTAGTTCCATCAGGCAGAGCTTTACACCCATTATAGGCCTGTCGCTAGCACAGACAAGCAGGGAAACTGTACTGTCATCAGTCCTCACCTTTACGTTACACTGGAATGTCATCACAATAATATTCCTGCCTTTGGTGCCCAGCAAGAAGCTTCAGCTTTGTTAATTATGGTAAAACTGCAATAAACTGTAGGGTATGCTTAATAAAATACTATTTCAATACCATGAGGCCAAGGTGTATAATGCTATCTGTTGGAAGTAGGTAGGATTCACACACAGGGTATTATTGGCTATTCACAGTACAATGAGCACTTTTTAAGGTGCTGCTAAATATTTCCTCTCAGCCAATTTCTATCTTTCCGCCACTTTTTAATATGTACAAACATTGCCATGTGACTATTAAACAGAATGTAAATATTTCACCTCTCTCAAAAGTTAATGCCCGAGGCTGCAATAGAATACATTCATTAGTGGTTAATGGCCTGTTGGGTGCACCTTAAAAAGTGCTCACTTTACCGCGAACAGTCTATCAGAACGAAAGTCTGGTGGATAGTAGGCTGGCTGTAAGTAGCATGCCACTTTAACTTAATAAACGGCTCCTTATGTTTCATGACCATACCATTCTGGTACTGTGATTACCTTTAAGTACCTTGTGACACTCAGGTCAGAAAAACCTTAGCAGTTTTAATGAAGGTAGTTGAAAGTGAAATTTAGCTGGGGTCAAAGAGGCACTGTGTTAAATGCATTGTAGATACCAGTCACTGGGACTGCCAACCAAGATACTTGGGGTGGCCCTTAAGGACGAAAGTTGCACCCTTTGCTGGTGTGATGATGAACGCAATGCTGATCACCAGGTTGGTGGGGCAACCAGAAACTGTACTTTTACTTGCTTTTCTAGATGTGGTCCTCTGAGACTGGGTGATTGAAAACTGGATTACTCAGTAACTCCAGGAACAACTGGCCCCACCTTGGGTTGAGTTGAGGGATGTGGGTGGCTCTTAACAAAGACGTCTTGAGAACCAATGAGGGTGAAATGAGGTGAGAATGGAGCAGCACCAAAATTCAAGGATGGGCGAAACTGGAAATCCCCAAATAAACTTGCTGACCATCGTCATCGTTTGGCACCATTCCCAATTGCGAAAATCTGGAGTGACATGGCTGGAAATTGAACCCGGTTCGCCTTGGTGGGAAGTTAGCAGTCTAACCGCTCAGTCACCACAGCCCTCCACCTTGGGGACAAGTGTTCGGATTTCCTTTGCATAGTGCAGAGGAAGGCTCTACCACTGTATAGCCTATGTGCTACCCGGCATGACTGTGGGGTCATGCTTGTAAGGAGGTTCCTCAAATATGAGCACCCAGTCCAAGCAATAATGGGAAGCACAACATCAACTTACTTACCAAAGATGGGCGACAGTATATATTATGCACGTCTTTCTATATGGTATGACCATCCAGTCTCCTCAAAGTTCAACCCTGTCCTTGCCTAATCATTTATGCGACTGGCACAACAATGAGGGTCCAAGGGATGTCTACCGAGACACACCTAGCAGTCAGTAAAACCCTCACTCCAATAATGCCACTACTGCGAGTGCAATTTGCTGCATTTTGAAACATGTGTTTGTACACATCCAATGATAGTATGATAATACCGAGCCTTGCCCCATACACTTGGCAGTCCATGTAAAATTGTTTTCAATTATACATCATAACTTAACTATCTGTAAATGATTTGTTTATTTTTAACCAACTTTGCAAAGTGCGCCTGTGCCAGTCACAATGTCAAAGCCGGTCATAAGCAAGTTGCAATTGATTAGATCCTGGCAGAAGGTGTGGCAGGCTGGAGAATGTTGTAACGGGGAGATGTGCGAGAAATACTAGAGGCAAGAAAAAGGGGTATGAAACAAAGGGTAGAAAAAAGGGGAAAAAAAGCAACCAGCAACTTGTTGGCTTAAAAACTTTTATTTAGAATTTAATATAAAATGTCTAAATGAAACTGGACAGTACCCACATAAAACAAATGTACTTATGAGGCACGAGACACCTATTAAGACGTTTACTTACACGAAGCAATGACAACCCCCGTTGCCACAAGTAAAAATAATGTCAAAAGCTACACTTGTTTCCCAGACAAAGTATGGCCTGGTGAGTACAAGATGATGTAACAGGCTGTCAACAGACAATGAACAATGCTCCAAAACTCACATGCTTGCCTCAGCAACAAGGAATGAGAATGATTTCCTGTAACATGTTCTGTTCAGTCATATGGTCATGTGAAATAGTTGTGGTTCACTTAGTTATTTTACATGCAATTCATACGGTAATGTGTATCAGGGGTATTAATCAAATTTAGACCAACTTTTAAAAATCGAGTTTAAAGCATGCACACACTTCACCAAATTACTACAATTTGTGTCATGTTAAAATTGCAACAGAATCCTCTGCTTCCATTTTTCAGCACGTTAGCCATCTGCCAAATACTAAAGTGGATTCGCCTAAGCAGCCGAACTACACTGTTATAAAGCTCAACAGTGCACACAATTAACACCATTCTTTACTAAAATGTCTGCACTATACAACTAGGGCAGCAGAGACAATCGTGTTCAGGCATTCCTACCTCCTAGAAAAACCACACCACCTCCTTTTTGTTATCCGCTGCAATAATGTGACAATTTACAGCATTAACCCCTTTGTCGTCTACGTTCTTCACAGCAGGGGGCTCATAACCTCATCTATTCATAGTTCCTTCTATCCCTCGATTATGTTAGCATTGCGCTGTACAGTTCAGACTTAAAAGCAGTGCAGATCCTCCTCTGATGCTATTTCTAAAATTCAAAAGTTGATTTCATAAACCAGAAATATTTCCAGTTGTTCCAAAAAAATTCTTTTACATTTCCTGGACATTTCCTTCTTTTCCCACTTTTACTACATTTCCCACTTTTCTCAAAAGCTGGACATCACTCAATTTTTTCTCCTTTTGTAATTCTTACTAATTAGACATGAAATATTATAAATTAGTAAATAAAATATACGAAAAATTCAAATTAACAAAAAATAAGATACTTTTATGTTAACATATGTATAAAATGCTTGTGATGCACAATGTATTTTGAAAACCACCAAACAATACATTGGGTAGTTTTTCAAACGTCTGATCCAAAAAGTGTAAAATATTGCGAATAGACTGTGTGTGTATCTGTAAATTGTCATTTAAAAAAATTAGAAAATGAAATTTAAACAGAACACATATGTATGAACAGACTGGTTTTCTGTACAACATGCTTGTGCAAGCCACATAGTTTGCAGAGAAGAAGAAACACACACGACACCATAGCAACACTCACCCTTGTCATGGAGGAAGTTAAGGGCCAAGCTGATCTCCGCAGCGTAGAACCTCGCATGCTCCTCGGGCAGCCTGCGCTGCCGTTGCATGTGGAACATGAGGTCTCCGCCCCGCACAAACTCAATCACAAAGAAAAGGCGGCTCGGTGTTTGGAAACACGAGTGCAAACCGACCAGGAACGGGTGGTTTGAAGCAGTCTCAAACACGTGCTTTTCTGTTTGCACCCAATCTATATCCTGTTGAAAAAATCATTCCAAGGAACTGTATTAGGATAAGTAAAATTGCTACATGAAGTGTCACACTTTCACAATACTCCACCAAAATGTAAATTACCACACGCAAGTAATTTCTCAAAACAGCATTTATTCTAATGCTGAATGAGTAGTGTCCGTTATTATTTGTAGAGAAGAGAAGTGAAACTGAATGAACTAAATCCACACCATATGTCAAGTCATTTTTATTCCTTTCTATAGTTCTAGAAGCTCTCATTTTACCTCCACTCACAATGCCCACTATGCGACTTTAACATGCTTCCACATTTACATAATTTGTTTTGTGGTGTGCATCAACATAATTTCTCCAGGAAATATAGCTCTATTTAAGCAAACAGTGTGCAACGCAACCACAAATAATGTAAGATAACATATTAATTTAGACCATTCTGCAGTAAGGAGATTCTGCAGCAGGGGAGGTTTATTCTAAATTTCTTGAAACAGAGTTCCCGGTCACGGAAAAATTAAATCCAGATACTCTGAATGATTTGATTAAGTATTGTAAGTTACAGCTAGAATTTTGAAGCTTTAGTTTATAAAATGAGTGAACATATTAAAATGTGAACTGTATAATTAGCACATCAAATTCAACACACAGGAGATGGTGGCTATATTTATTAAAAATAGGCATGACATTCATGTATAGATTATTCTCAAACGTTTTACATTGCATAAACTTGTGAGAGGTTTTTCATTAAGGGGTTTTGATTGGCACGTAACACAGAATTCGTGAGCAATGGTGAGGATGAAATGAAATGATTGAGTGGCAGCAGATTGCAAGGGTATGATAAATGGGAGTGCCCTGAGAAAACCCACTGGGCAACATTAACATCTACCACATTTCCCACATAAGAAAATATGGATGGCCCCTCCAGGAATATAATATGATTGGCCTTGGTTGGAGGTGAGTAGTCCAATTCCTACACCACCATTACCCCCCCATAAACTTAAGCTGTTCAAATACACTATCTGATCAAAAGTATCTAGGCAACCCTATTAAACGTAAACTCGCGCCTAGATGTCGCAGACTGCCACTGCCTCTGTAAGAGGAGGTAGAGGACTCAATGTTAGCGAGTGCTACGTAATATCTGTAGACTGGTTGGAGACAAAAGCTCAATGACTTTGAACGTGGTATAGTTATAGTTTGCCACATCAGTAAGCAATCCGTCACTGCCATTTCAACCCTTCAAGTTGGCCAAGTCTAACATTGGGGATGTGGTCGAGCACTGACGAAGCTGATACGAGAACGTCACATGTCACCTTGTGATACCATCACCCGCAAATACTGTAGTGCCACTACTTGGGCAACTAGCACAAAAACAGTGCGCCGGGAGTTATGAGGACTGACGTTCAAAGCTTAGGCACTACACATAAACTGCAAATTTCACCGGTGACTGCAAAGTAGTACCATGTTTGGTGGTGTAAAAAGCACTGCCACTGAAATGTGGATGACTGGAGAGGCTATATTTGGAGTGATGAATCACACTACACCATGTGGCAGTCCAATGGGAGGGTTTGGGTGTGGCGAATACAAGGTGATCAGTACATGCTGGCCTGTACAGTGCCCACAGTGATATTTGACAAGAGGTGGGGTGACCGTATGGGGGTGTTTTTCATGGAAGGGGCTTGGTCCTCTCATAATACTATGGGGGCATATTAAAGGCAGAAGGCTATAAGGACATTTTGAACTGACTGACTGTTTTCTGTGGTAGAAAACCAGTTTGAAGAAGGTAACTGTGTGTCAGCACGACAATTCTTTCTGCCGTAAAGCACTGTATCTGCGAGTGGTTTGTGGACAGCAAGGTTCTGGAAATGGACTGGCCAGCCCAGACCTCCAACCTTGATCCCATCAAACCCCTCTCGGATAAACTGGAATGAAGACTGCCCACCAAACCCCAATGACCCAAATAACTTTTTAAACTTGCTACAGCGCTGCAGAAAGAATGGCCGGCCATTCCCCCAGAGACGTTCTAACACCGGGTTGATATTCTTCCCAGCAGTATTACTTCTTTAATAAAAGCCCATCCTGTAATAATATCTGCTACTTGGAAGCCAAGGGTGGGCCCACCATGTATTAATGTTTGCTACTTGGTAGTATATCAGAGGTACACTTATAGGAAAGGTTTACATGGGTGTCCAGATACTCTTTATCAGATAGTGTACATGCCATGATGCATAATGGTACACCAAGCACAGTTGCAAGTTCTCTTACATTCTACTGCATGCACACAGTGCCAATCCCAACAGCAGCATCTGCCAAGTGCTGTCCTGCCACTCCTCTGACGATGCAGATAATGACAGGCAGACTCAAAAATGGAACATCAACCTTCACTTCTAAAGTAAACGTTTCAATAAAAAAACTTCTCAATCTTTTTTCCTCAGCTTGCCATTAACTCTGCATAGTGTTGCGAGTATGAGACTTAAAACAAAAGGCATGCTACTAGGTAGGATTCATGGTATGGACAGCCTCACCACCCCGAACGATGAGTGAGAAAAGAGATGTGATGAATGAAGAGGCAGAATACGGTGCAGCAGTAAAACCTGAAAACCCTGGCCAATAAGTTGTACGCTCACAAGTGGGCACCTCATCTACCGTTTTCCTGTGTTGAATGGCTATGTACTTAAGATGAGAAAAATGCAGACTCATCTTGGCTTGTGCCAAGCGTATTAATAGGTCTGTGTTTAACGAAATAGACAATGCATCCTTATTCTCCAAATGAACTGTCTAAGTCAGGAGGAAATCTAAAGCAAAAAAGAAAATATTAAACTCCCTCCATCTCCTTTTCCCCTTCCTCACACACTTTCTTCCCTTCCCTGCTCTTTGTTAACTAGTTACCCAAGTTGGAAGATAAGAAGCAAAGAAGAACCAAACATCCAAACACTAATGTTATTACACCAGTGTGGGAAACCAATAAGAAAAAAAAAAACCAACACCTGAACAGTTAGGATGACTGCTCTCAATCAAATGATACCACTTTGTATCCTTTTCCTTCACAAACACCCTAAAAGGAGATAAAAAAAAGAAGAAATTTAGGGAACTATAAAAGAGCAGGCAATTCAAAACACCATTCTGACACCACTTTCAGAGCAACATCTGGTTATTATATCACCCCAAAGTGTGCGACATCGCTAGCCAAATCGCTTCCTCTGCCCCCCTCCTCACTCACTATGAAGCCTTTAATTGTGTTCCAAATCGATAATATATGCAAAAATCGTAGTAACAATTGGTTCAATATTGTCTGCGATGATCAATACTGAAACCTACCTCCAGGGCAGCCATAAAACTTAAATGCCCACATCAGTGTTGCTAAAAGTTCAACGGCAGATCAAATTGGTAATACAAAGACTGTGACCATTAATGTAGATACGCAAGAAACTCTCCTGCTTAGCGAGATAATACAAATTACATTTTTGTAATATGTTCCATGTTCAGTTAAATGCACTTCTACACATAGGTAGTTTAAAAAAAACTGCATTACTTTAAAACACAAATATGGTTGGATATTGATTAGTGTTGAATGGAAGTTTGGACTATTTTACACACCTCACAAAAAAAGTGGTATTACACTAAACCATGCATAACTTGTGGAAAAAGAAGTGGAAATAAATGTTGCTTATACTGCCATTCCCTCTAATTATCTACCATTGTTCTGTTCTGCAATATATTGACATTACTATCCCCTTATTGAAAAATACTGCCTGTGGGAATTTAAAACTTATTAAAAAAATTCTCACCCCTTTCACACACAAAATTCATTGACCAATGCGAATAAAATTATAAAACCACATGTATATTAATTTCACCTCATCGTCGGTGACCAAGGCTTTCTTGATCACTTTCATGGCATATATCCGCCGAGTTTTCTTCAGTTCAACCATGAGCACCTTTGCATAGCTGCCACGCCCAATAACACGTATTAGTTCAAAGTCTATGAGAGAATACTGGCGCTGCGAGCCAACTTGCTCTAAGGCCTCCTCATCTAAAAAGAAACACACACACAAAGAAATTATACTCCTTTCATTAACTATATGAATAGTGAATACACAAACAGTATTACTTATGGAAATTTGAAAAATGTTGCTAAACAATAGAACATCACAGAAAAGATGAAATTCACACAATTCCAAATATGGAATACAAAAAAAGAAACTGTTATACAAGGTTATGTCTGCAGGTATGCATGCATTAAACTTTGAGTAAGAACTTTTAAGTCATGAAATTTGAAGTACAGATAATAAATTAAAAGTTTGTGACCATTAAACAGTTCACATCATCAACTAATATACTAAACGAATAATGGCTACACAAAGAGCTTGAACAGAAAACAAATAATGTAAGGTTACGAACTACATTCCATAACTACTACTTTACTACAAAATCTGTTTCATATTCTTTGAACTACCTTTGAAAAATACAATAAAATGAAAAAATTTTATTGCATCAGCATGGAAAATCAATACTATGTGCACAATGACAATGAACACAAAATAACTCCTTCCACCTACCAGTTTTAGGTAAACTTCAATAAATAAACATTTATGAGAGGTCTCCAACCTAGTAGTAGGAACTCGATTTATCAGTAGTGAACTACCTTTGTCATCACATCACGAAGAGAGTAATCATCCATTTTCTACTGCAAAATGTGAAAGTGCAACAGAGATTCCAAACAAAATAACCTCAGTTTTTATTTAAATGTACGAGTTTGTCATTGGTATTCAAAATGCCCTGGAGGGAAGCACAAAAGTGCATAACAAGCAGCAGAATGGGGAACCTATTACGTACAACTACCAGTGATGACAGTTTTGCAATTAGGTTTTTGAGAATGACAGAAGTATTACAGTTTTCAAAGTGTTTTGAACCTAAATTGTTAATGACAGAATTCCTGCACAAGGTACGTGCAAGGCTTACTTTACAAGGATCATTGAACGACTTTCTGCAACATTATGCTGTCGCCAAGTTGTACCCACCCCGTCTTTGAAGACCTCCAAGACCTTCCGTGATAGTGTACTCATCTAAATTTTAAAACGCTCTTAGATGTGACCGAGCTCTCATCTGTTTCATGTGTTATTACTTTAATTTTGTTCAGCTTATCCCCGTCTCCTTGCTTGCTATGATAAATAAGGTAATATCCAGTTTTACTTGTGATTAAAATTTAATTATTACTAATGCTAGAAAATATTCTGACAAAAACTCTTACGGTTAGCACCTGGCCACGGCATATCAAAGGTAAAGAGCATGTATGCCCTTTGGTCACTGTTCACAAGAGCTTAGAACTTGACTGTAAGCTAATTTGCTACCAGTAATTTACGGCTTAAGTTATAGATTTGCATTCAGCACAATTTCAACTGAATGTATTGAATAGTTCAGAATTTTTGTTTTATGTTGTGATATGAAAACAAATGTTCTTAACTAAACGGATGGTAGATTAATTTAAATTTTGGGATTTACGTTACCGCACAGACTATTTTGCGTGCTTAAGCAAGAGAAGCAGTAAAACCTCCACTCTCAATCAGAATTCTATTAAAAACAAACATGAAAATTAATTCATTGTGTCATAATTTCTTACAAATTTCAGAAATTTTAGAATCTGAAATCCAGCGTTCACTCAATTCAAGTAAGTACAACTGTAAACACCAAGTGGGGACAAGCTGCATAAAAAAGTTTAATAGTATATAACGGAGCCACAAGTTATTCACATCACAGCTGCTCAAAAATCCATGGGAATGTTTGGAAGTTAAAGTTGTGATCTGTACAATGAAACATGGGTTCACTATTTAGTCCCAGAAATGAAACAAAACAGTGTGTGTGTGTGTGTGTGGAAAATAACAGGAAAATGCTTTAAAACAAAAGCAAGTGATCCAATCGACTAAAAGGTTATGGCTAACATTTTACATTTGACTTTCTTGAAGTCTCCACATACCGCACTGGTTGCAAATAAATAATTAACTTCCAGGATAAAATCGTAACATTAAACTACATAAACTGCTCTACAAATTTTTTAAGACCTCTACATGCACCTACTTTTGGTGTGATCCTCTACAGGCACAGACTCTAACGTTAAGTCTAGAGGCGGCTCTGGAAACTCCTTGAGGTCCGGTAGAAGTTCTGAAGTTGGTGTGCCTGGAAATTCCAACATTTAACATACCAACTAACTAGAGTCAGAATTATACACCTACTGTACACGTGCTACAAACTATATATTTAAAAATAAAGGTACAAAGAGAAGAAACCATTTTTTTAACATAAATTTGTATTTATAATCTTGTAATATAACAGTAAGTTTAAAAGTTTTGACACATACAAACTTAACTTAAAATTGTGAAAACTAAGCAATAAAACTGAACATACCTCAGATAGCACAAAAAGAGCTGGACTTTAATGTCTGGATGAAACAGAAAAAGTATGTTTTTACCTCATTTCAATGGTCATAATCATAACACACAAACAAGATTACAGACTCATTTATTACATCTCTACACCAGGATACATCAAACACTGTCGCAGATTACGTATTAATTTATATGTCTGACTATTGTAGGTCTGTAAATCAATTAACTAAAATCATTGTCTGTGAACTTTGAGAATGTCATACTGATTTTGTGATGGCAATATACAATGCAGCCACAACTGCTTAAAACTAAGGTTACGGACCACAGTGCTACATTTAAAATATATCTAAAAAAAAATTCTAAATGACTTAATAAATTAAATGCAAATTTCAAAACTGAAGTGTGTTACTGAATGTTAATCTGTTGTGCTAATGGCTGTCCATATAATAATAAAACTGTGTTCAATGGAACAACTACAAATATGCTTCTATTGTTTCACTACCTATTTTTTTTGTTTTAAAAAAGTTTTAATTGCGACAAGATATTCTGTGTGTAAACTTCAAGAAATTCCTGTAACAAATTTACAAAATGCAATGAGAGCTATATCATATTTATATTAATTTTACATTACAGTTTCAACATGTAGAAGTACACAAAATATTTTGAGCAAATTTTTTTTTCATCTGCTTTGTACACTGAATTGAGACCAATGGATAACTCAATGGTTTATATTCTAGCCTCCCAACACTCATTCAATCCCACACCCCAGTACAGGGAATTTTTTGGATGGTGATCTTGTAGAAGTGTGGCTGACATTGCTACAGCAAGGTTTCCTTGGGGCCCTTCCATATCCTCTGTGTTCAATCTGCCATTGCCCAATCCCTATCTCATCTCACCTCTCACATTCTTCTGGCTGTGGCTGGAACGACAAGTCTGTTCAGTTCCTTGGGTAGGGAAGCCTTCTCTCATACATGGTAACCCTGGCCCAAGGCTAGAAAACTGTAGATTTAAATTTACAGCAAGGAATCCACCGGAGTTCCTTCAACTTTGGGACATAAAAATTCATTTCAATCTACAAAATAGGTTTTTGAAAATGCCTATTAGAATCCAATGACATAACATCACATCAACTTTCAGACCTAAGCCACTTTCCCCATCAGTAACTTGCTAGAAGTAAAATACCAATCATTAAAAATTTTTAACGAGAACTATCGTCATTTACTGAAAAGTTATTCTGCAACTTCTAGATACCTAAAATTTTCAGTTTTGTACTGAAAATCATTAACCACAATAAGGGGAACACAGAAGACTTGTCTTAATGAGGGCTATGTTTACAGTCGACTTATCACTAATATCTGTAAATAAACAGTAGCATGCTGGAGAATTCCCATACATGCTACATTGGTGTAAATCAATGAAATGGTTCAACTGGAAACCACTGGCAGCCAACCGCAACAGTGGTTAAATATTACATGTAACAATGTAAAATGGTGGATATTTGTGAACAGCGATAAACTTGTCAATTGACATCACTATAACTTAACTACATAATTTAGAAGCTATTCCATTTCTATTTAAGGTTAGCTGGCTCTTAAACTTAGTAAAGCAGTTATATGAACAGAAGTCTCCTTTATTTGCCAAAAATGGAATATTTTTGGAAGGCAAAACATTTCTAGTATACCAAAATGACAGTTTCCGACTACACACAAATTTTTCCTTGGGTTGAAGCAAGGTAATAGTTAGTGTGTTAACTCTCCATGCATGGTTTATGTAAAACATTTTGGATGGAAGTTTATCCAGACCACCTATACAAATATTTTTGAGGATGTTTAAATTAATTTATTTTCTTTAAACCTTAAAAAAAAAATATTTAATAAATTGTGTGCAAAGTATGAAAAGAAAAAGAAAACTAAACATAAATAAAGTAACAACTTTATTATTAAACCTATGCACATGCATCATCCGGTTCAGTATTTGTGCGTACGTTTGTGGAATTCTTTTACAGAGTCTATAGGAACAGAAATTATAAGATAAATGCCTTTCATAAGTCAATAATGGTTTTAATGAATACATACTTCAGCAATAGCTGTAATCTTCGCAAAGAAAAATCCTGTATTGTAAAATAATAGCTATCAATCATGCTGGAAACTATTATGTACTCTTAAACAATAACAGACTGGTTACCCATGTTAAAACATGGTTATAGGCTATTCACGGTAAAGTTAGCACTTTAGAAAACCCTCTCATTTTGAATAATAGTCAATAAATATATTTTATTTTAGCCTTAGATAACTTCCGAGTGCAGTGGAATATACACACACTTGTGTTTATTACTTACATGGCAATATGTATTTAAAAAAGTAGTTACAGGATAAAAAAAATTGCTGAAAGAAAAAAGTAACTAGGGCCTCAAAAGTGCTCACTTTACCGTGAACAGCCTATAAGCTAAAGCAATCAGCATCAAAAAATAACCTTTGGATTGTCATTTACACCTTCAGTATGCAAAACTCTATATATCCGAGGAATTTCAGTTAACCCTGACTGTACTAAATTGATTTGTCTTGAGAGAGATGAGTTACAGAACCTTGTTGCAGGGAGGCATAAGAACCAAATGTACAGCTACTCACTGATAGTGGGCGTCTCGCCATTCTGCTCCTCCTTCACGATAGGTTCGACCTGCTCATTGCTGCACGGCTTCTGGACCAGCTTGTGGCACTTCTTGTGCACCAGCAACTTGCACTGGATGCACTTGTAACCCTGGCGGCCCAGGCCCCAGATACGGTCCTGGCAGAAGGCACAGAACGCTCGCTGCAAACACAAACACACCCACGTCACCAACACTGCACACAGAGTGAGCTCCATCAAGTAGTCGGTACACACCAGCCAGGTAGCAACTATATTTACACATTACAAAACATATTAATATTACCACAAACTGGAAACCCACTCTTTCCCTTTTCAGCATGTAAATTTTTGAATTACAGTGGTACATGTATAAATGAATTTATGCATTTTTCCCAAGGTAGACGCTACATTTAAGAGCAGGAATAAAATAAAATTTTTTACAGTATTGATACAAAATAAGTATCAACCAAGTCAGTCAATCCTTCAGCAAATGTATGTCCAAGGAATTCAATGCCACAAGAAGACTGTTAGTAAAACTCTCTTAAGTAGTTTTCCTTTCAAAAACTTCCCCTGCTTAAAAAGTTTACATAATTTTGCACATGGTCTATGAAAACCAAATAAATTCAACCCTCTTAAGGGTTTTCTTGGTGGTTAAAAAGCCTACATTTTTCAGTACCTTCAGAAACTGAATTTTATTGCATTTGCGGTGAACTGTAAGACGACCCAGCTGGAGTACAGCGGACAACCTTCTCTAAGGTTGACCGCAACCACAGCAAAAAGCTTTTCCAAATAATGTATACAGACACTTGTGTCAAGTGGGATGGTAAGTCCGGAGACCTGCAATATGCATCCCACGAAACTGTAATCAACCTGATGGAGATAACACTTAGCTGGACCAAATAAAAGTTGTTCTGTGTCCTGTGTTTCCCCAGACACACACACAAATCACAAGTTAGAGCAGCTAGTGATTTTGTTGAGATAAAAGTGTGCGCCATGGGAGAAAAAAGAACCTATCAAATTTCCTTCAATCATGTACATATGTACAATTAAGACAGAGACTACCCAAAGCATGTTGAACAGCCTTCTACTTGCTCGAGAAATCTGAATAAAACCTTTACTTGGAAAAATAAGTACTTTACTGTCATCCCAATTAATGTTGCTGAAATTATAAAGGTACCTACTACAATCTTTTGTTCCAAAAAATTTTCAGAGATTAATGGTATTAAGTAATAAACCTTTAAAAAATTATATTGAACTAACAGTGAACTTATTTATATTTTTAATTCATGTGGAATTCCCAGATCGACTTAAGTTGTTAATAGTAAAACCCTTGCTTAAAGAATAATAAATACAAAGCCTGCATATACAGCCCAATTTTGCAAAAATGTTAGAAAAATTATGCTTAAAAGATTATTGCATATTTAGAAACTAATAATATTTTAATTAATTCACAACCTGGATGTCAACCATACAATACTTTTAAACAAATTAAATTATTATGATGTTGAGATGTTTATCCCTTTAATGTAGGTACTATTTTATAAGATAATTTTAACCTATTATATTTACTGTTAGTGATGGGTCATCTTGTATTGTATTTGACATGTTCCACGTCCCAGAGCAATACAGCTCATGTTGGGATATTATGGAATAAATATCAACAATAACAATAATAACTCTACGGAAGTTGGATGAGTTTCCAACTTTAAGATGAAGACAGATATCACTCATTTGAAAAAGTACTTTCTAATAGCTGATCTATTAAAACTCTAATTAAAGTAGAAGTACTATCGGTACATTAAAACTCAGAACATTTATAAAGACTTTAGAGTACATCAAAAAGTATGCTCATTGAAAAATGGTGAATGTTTTGTAAAACCACGTATGTATTAACTTTCCAAGAAATTACTTCCTCTCCTCCTATGATAGATTAGATCCTGTGAAATATTGGGAAAGTGTCCACATTGAGCTTCCATATAATTTACAATGAAGATTTTTATTGTTCTTTTATATATTTCAATAATTTTCTACAAAACTTTCACTTTATATATTTATTTATATATTTTAAACTTTCAACTGTTAGAGAAAATTTAAGACTCTTTTAGTTTGTGTAGTGAGTAAGTGTGAAACCACATTCTTCCAGCATATTTCTGGATACTGGTAGTATCTCAGAAAAACAATAAATCTAAAAATCCTTGTTGATACAGTTTTTACACTGCACGTGTTGCAAATTTTCAGATATCTTCCTTGTTAAGATTACATTTTGAGTTAAAAAAGACACCTGAGTAACAAATATAGAGAGAGCTAAATAACTAATCAGAAGATCATGAAATACAAATTTAGCTGAACATCCGTTCTTGTTAAGCAACATTTTCAAAAATAAATGTTGATACTTCTGGTATTTTTTGAGAAGCAATCCATTAGAGTGAACATCTCATTATGCTTGGTTATATTTTTTAAATGTAGACCAAAATATTTCTACAAATAGAGAAAATATTTTTAAAACATTAACACATATTATTAAAAATTTTAAGAACCTAATAATATTCTTAAATAATTCAATAGTAATTGTATTTTATTTACTATTTCACAGACGAGTGCTCCAGTATCCTAAGCCAAACAGTACAAATGACTGAGTCATCAGTTTCAATCCACTTGGCAGTGAGAAGAGAATATGGTGAATGAAAAAGTTCCCTTAAAAGCCCTTGAAAAGTCCACAATTATCAACAAATTCTGGTCTCTATTAGCAGTGACTGTGTGCAACGTATGTTTATGTGCTCTCTGGACAAACTTATATACACATAAGTGTATACTGAGCAAACCAAACACCAAAAAGTACAACCATAAAACAATTTAGTTAGTTCCGACAGGACTGATGAACCATCTGCCTACAAGCGATACAGTCTTTACATTTATAAATGAACGTGACTTTAAATATGAACATGAATAAATATTAGAGTGAAGTTTCCCAGTCCTTCATAAAAGTTAAACAATAATAATAATCCAAAGTTACGTACAATAAAACACACAACTCAAACAGAAGAACTTCAAAACATGAGCACGAGGCAGATGGTCTTATAAACACACAAACTCTTATTCACAGAAAGAAAATAAAACAGTTTAAGAGAGCACGAGGGAGACTTCTATAACTCGTGTTAAGTTACATGCAGACTGTTACTGGGCAAAAAATCAATGAGGGGGTGTGCAAAATTCAGTAATTTATCACCATTATGGTAACTAATGTCCTTTTCACTCCCGCAACCTGCCATAGCTATTTACATATTGCAGTTTATAAAGTCATGAGAAAGGAACTTTTAATGTATACAGTTGACTAGCTAACACAGGACCCGTAAAAATTAACAAAGAGAACAAATGGGTAGACCTAGAACAAAGAAGAAGATTATGCATAGGGTTAAAAATAAATGATATGACAAAAAAATTTTTAAGATCTTACATGGTGCACGAAACTGAAACTTTAAGACACAAGAAATTTCTAATGCCACATTCAACACAGAATGAGTAGTTTACGGTTATCAGAAATATGGAAGTTGTCAGATGTTACAAGTTTATAACACACAAACATAAATAATTGAATCTAAAACACAGAAAAACAATTACAGTATCAAAAGTTTCATAATATGCAGAATAAAATTACCATTTAATTTTAAGGCAAAATCGCCACATGATTTAATATTCTCGAAAATAAATATAAAATATGGAGGATTAAATTTCCTAACTCACAAAATTATGGTATTTGTAAAAGAACATTGGCATATGTATATTATAATCAGCATCAGGCAGTGAAAAAGCCATTTGTGTACACAATTTATAACTTGATGTAGTTTGAGTGGAGATATTTGGGCGGCTCTTAACAACGGGGTCTTAAATGCCAATGAGGATGAAATGAGGTGAGAATGGAGCAGTGCTGGACTGCAAGGGCGGGGGAAATGAGAGATCCCCAAGAAAACCCACCGACCAGCGATACTGTCCGGCACAATTCCCACTTGCAAAAATCCAGTGTGGCCCAGCAGGGATGGAACCTGGTTCACTTTGGTGGGAGGCGAGCAGGCCCCGTAACACTTTTGACATAGTTTGAAGCAACTTATTTTTTTAAGAAAAATGTATGAAAGCTTGTTATTTCCACCACATTTTATTCTTATTCCAATTAAATGCAAGAAAAACCCCTTACAATGCAACTGATTAGCAACCAATATTGTGCGGTTTTTGGTTAATCTATCACATACGAGAAAGAGAAATAAGAAAATATTAACTTTGTTAGCAGTACTTTTTTTCCTTCTATAATGAAATTTTCTCCAGAAAGATATTGCTTTTAAGTTAATGAGGTCAACCAACTTCTTATTTTTTTAAAAGAACATTAAAGTCTGTATTTACTGTAATGTAAAAAGAAGGCCAAAATTTGTAATATTACTGATGAAATGATCGTGTTAGTATATTTTTGTATTTTTAGAAAACCTACAGCAAATTTCATGAAACATAAACATAATTGAAAGAACTAACTAAGGTTTATAACTGAAAAAGAGAGATAAATAGAAAAAAAAAAAGGGAGATACAGAGAGAGACAAAGTAATGAGAAACAGATATTTAGATACAGAGAGAAAGAGAGAGGAAGGTAAATTGAGGGAGAGAGACAGAGCATGAGAGCACACGTGTATCACTGAGTGTGAAAGCATGTAATATGTACGGCCTACAATCGCCCCAAAAAGTACTGGCAGATCCACATTGTAGAGGCTGGTTATGAAGAAAGCTGTGCATGTCTAAACAAACCTGTAATTGCTGATTACACAACTACGCAAAATAAAGACATACCACATTATAAAACAAACGCCTCTTTTCTGGAGAACAAAAATTATTGGCACAGAGAACGGATTCTTTGCATATCTGTTAGGGCGTGTTATATGCAAACGTCATCTAATGCAGTACACATGGGATGTTTAGAGAGCATTCACTAATCTCATAGTGTTATGCAGCAGTATTCACCATAAGTCCAAAGCAGAAGGTACATTCAAATTCTTTATGTAATAGAGCAGTGTTGCTTCATTCACAAGGGAAAAGCAATCGCACGATTGAAATTTTATTTTCCTTTCCTTTTGTCTGTATTTTGTCACCAGATGCAATGAAGATTGCATATTACTATAGATTTTGGGGGTGCTTTTTCCATTGGAATGTGTTTCCAGTGTCTGTTTTAATAATGTGTATGTGAAATAAGCTTTGTTTTCCAAGGTACTTTCTGTCGGCTACAACTACAGTAAGTCATTAACAACTACTAGGAGACTGGTGCAATAGAAAATAAGAAGCAATCTGGACATCTGCAGGTACTTACAACCCTAGTGCATAGATGAATTGTCAATCTTGCGCAGAAGGAACTCTATAAAAGTGTGAAATCAATTGCTTCAGAGATCAAGCAAATGTCCAACAAGGCGAGAGGTCAGACTGTATGAAATGTTTTGAATGAGGCTAATATTCATTGTAGGTCTCCCAAGAAGAAGAAATAAATTTAGGAAATTAACAGTTAGAAACACTTTCGGTTTGCTAAGGAACATGTGTGTACACTAATGAAAGACATGTTATGTAACTAATTGCACAATGCGCATGTGTCATATTTTCGGATGAATCAAAATTCACTTTTTTTAGGTACAAGGGAAAGAAGAAAGTGTGGTGCAAACTGAACAGTACAAACAAATTCTCCCAAATGCTGAACATTGAGGAGGCGCTGTAACAATTTGAGGATGTTCGACAGATTTTGGAGTTGGAAATTTAGCTATAATTCAAGGTACAATGGGTTATATAAAATACATCAAAGTGTTGTGCATTAATTTACATGATAGTGTGCAGAAATTGGGACTTGATGGGGGTCTTTCATTTCCAGCATGACGGTGACCTGAAAAACACCACTGTGAAAACCTGAGATTGGTTACTATACATCACCCCCATGAAGGGTTTGTACGCTACCACATACTCCCAATTTGATCCTATTCGATCATCTACGGGCAGTGGCGGATTTACCAGCAGGCTGAGTAGGCTGGAGCCTAGGGCGGCAGATTTTAGGGGCGGCAAATTTGGGGGCAAATTTTTTTTTATGTCTTACAGAAATTAAAAATATTCATATTTATATACCTAAATGTTATTAGGTCCACACAAACAATTCAACATGTAATATGTTTCACCACTTAGATAAATTTTTCTACAATTTGCGTAGTCGCGTTTGGTTGCGGCGCGGGAACGAGTGACATGACCGTTCGCTAAGTGTGTCTGGCCGTATTGACTGCACGAGCGCAGCGCGGCGCGGCCGCCGCGGGAGCCGAAGCGGGGTCGTGCTGTTGTAGGCATACGCCGCGTGGTGGCATTGAGTTCGAGAGAGATAGATATAGAGCGGCGGCCGGCGATACAAACGGGCAAGTCCCGTCCCGTATTTACTTTTTCTGGTTGTGTGCTGTAATTTTTCAAAGTGTTTCGTGGATTGTATGAATAATTTCATAGCATAATATCACCGGTGCGTAGAAACTTATATTAGGTAAGTAATCATAATATATTACAATAAATCATCCGTAACGAATCAGTAAGACGTAATTTAACTTGATAAATAGCTGTTTCGGAAGTTATGCAAAGAAATTTAGATTTTTTTGTTATATCATACTTAAATAAATTTCTTATAGTTATGTTAGGTAATTATTCAATGTCTGAAGTCTAAACAAAGGATGTACGAGAAATAAAACTCCTAATGTAATANTACGAGAAATAAAACTCCCAATGTAATCTTTTTTATTTCAGTTCTTGGAATACAAGAAATTGTTAGAATGGGTGATGGGAGAAAGCGACTTAGCGGAGCTGAGTATAAAAATAAGGCCAAAATGAAAAAAGAAGAAAAAGAACAGATTATTCGTAAAACGATAAAAATTGACCGTTTTTAAAAATGGAAGTGGAAGTAGTGTTGAAAGACTAGGAACTTCAACAGCATGCACTGACACAATACAATATGGAAAAGATGAAACGGATTTGAACTGTGCGGCCCAACAACAGTCATCTGTTGAACCATCTACTTTTGAAAAAAAAAAAAAAAACCGATATTTATGTTTTTGACGTAGAGGAGGTAGAGGAATCATCAATTTGTATAACAATTGAAGATGCGTATCAGAATCAGACGTTAAGTAATGACCAAGTGCAAACAACAGTAAATATAAACAAAGATCCAGCTTTATGGGAAATCAACGATACCTTAAGGGAGATTATCGCAAGGTACGGCTTCGATCAAAACAAGTCTTGTGACTTCTCTAAAAGTGAAAAAATATATGCTGATCAGCGTCGTTTCTTGCCAGTGAGTATCTTCCAAAGAAAAATGAAAAATAATGAAGTGAATGACCGAAATTGGCTGGTTTATTCTGAAAGTAAAAGATCTGTATATTGCGGGCCCTGTTTGGCATTCGGTCCATTGGAGAATAAGACTCAGTTTGAGAACGAAGGATTTAATGACTGGAAAAATGCAGAACACCGAGTAGCTCAGCATGAAAACTCTGCGCGTCATAAATCTAGTATCCTTAGTTTGAAAGTTAGAAGTGAGATTGATGGCCGACTCGATAATTTACTGCATGTCCAGATTGATGAAGAAATTACTTATTGGAGAAACGTTCTGAAGAGGGTTGTTGCCGTAGTGAAGCGACTGTGTTCAAGAGGCCTCGCTTTCAGAGGAAAAAATGAAAAGTTCGGTGATCCGCATAACGGAAATTATTGTATGATTTTGGAACTGTTAGCTGAATTCGATCCTTTTTTAGCCAGTCATATTGAACGATTTGGGAATCAAGGATCTGGAAGTACCAGTTACTTATCAAAGACCGTTTGCGATGAGTTTATTCTCTTGATGGGTCATAAAGTCTTAAAACACATTGGAGACGAGATAAGAAGGGCGAAATATTTTTCCTTAATCATCGATTCAACACCAGATATAGCACATGTGGACCAACTTACCCTCGTCATTAGATACGTTTTGGAAACAGGCGAACCGTGTGAAATATTTCTCAAGTTTTTGCCCTCAGTGGGACATAAAGCTGAAGAAATGTTTTCTGCCATTATTTCGGAACTCAAAACACTGGGCATAAATATTGAAGACTGTCGTGGACAATCATATGATAATGCCGCGAACATGTTTGGTGTGTACAATGGCTTACAGGCTGAAATTCAAAGCGAAGCACCCTTTGCTTTTTTCGTTCCTTGCTCTGCCCAATCTTTAAATTTGGTGGCAACGGCGGCTGCTGAATCTTGCACAGAAGCTCGTCGCTTCTTCATGTTGCTTCAAGAAATCTACGTTTTTTTTGTAAGTTCGACACAGCGCTGGCAAAAATTAATGACTGAAATCGGGAAAGGGAAAACGCTAAAGAGAGTAAATCTGACACTTTGGTCAGTTAGAGAGGACGCATCTAGAAACTGACACATAGAGCCCCTAGTTCACAATCATACTAATTACGGGGAAAAGGTGATGTAATTAGGACTACAGTGCACAAATCATAAAGTTACAATTTCATTGCAAAAAATTTGTAATTAATATGATTGTGAACCAGGGTATCAAATTGTAGAGGTCGGTAGGGGCGGCAAAATTTGAATAGCCTACTGGCGGCAAATGTATAAATCCGCCACTGTCTACGGGCGCCTCTCAACGCACAAATCGGAAAAAGTCGTTCGTCCTGAAAAAATTTAACATAAAGTACTATTAGAGGAATGTTTTAAAATCGTCCCAGCATTGACACAGAATATGATCAGCAGCATGCCACAACATCTGCAAGGTGTTATAAATTGCACACCGAATATTAAAGTGTGCATACCATCCATAAGTGCCGTTGCATCATGTGTACCAATACTATTTTGTTGTGCAGAAAAGCTACGTTTGGTTGCTATAATATTTGGCATGGATAGGTATCTGTGCAGAAATATCTTTATGTTATGTACATCAGCAATTACAGGTGTTCTTTACTGAAATAAATGACCATTCATAACCGGCCTCTACAATGCTAATACTTTTTGGATCAACTGTACATTGTGCTACAGCAGTAATTACTGGATATATAGATGCCGAAAAATTAAAGGGCATTGCTTTACAGTGCGAGTGGTAAAAACTAAATATTACAGAAGAGTAAATCAATGTGTCTGTACCGGCTTGGAAGCAGGCATGCTACAGAGTAAACCATAACCTCTGCTCACAGTGTTTGTATTGTAAGACAGATGTTAATTTACTTTTCCGTTATCTTTTATTTTCACCGCTTGCACTGTAAAGCGACGCCCTTTAATTTGAGGACATCTGAGGAATTGGAAGCTGGCTACTTCATGCAGAAGTCTCTACATGTATACGACTTGAGACAGTTATCACAGACCGACATCTGACAACTTAACTAGCAGCTAAAATGTCAAATAGTCTCACATTTTCCCAAAAAAAGTATTTATTAAGGTTCCCTTTTATAATAATTTCAAACCAACCTATTCTGTCATATCATTAAAAAAAACTTTACAAACTGTACTTTTTATAATGAACTGTATCTGAAATTACTTGTTACTTTACCGAAACCATACTGTGTGTGACAAAGCATGACCAATTGCAATCTAATTATCAAAAGATTTATAAACTTAATTACTTTACGAGATGACTGATACAAAAGAATACAGAGATTAATGAGGAAAGCATGTTCAAATAAACTTACTCTGTTGAACCTCTTGGCCTGAAAAATATGGCCATTGACCCGATACAGCTTCCGCCATCGTCTCGCTCCTCGTCTGTAGATGCTCCCTGCAAAAAAGACCCACATGTCTTTAAAATTAAATCACTTTACATCCTATGCCTCAATTTTTAAGAAAACATATTACACATCTATGTATAAGAGAATTTATACAACCACAAAACTTTTAAGTAAAAAAATTGTTGTTAATGCTTAAGTTAGAAAATTATGTTCGGAGTACCAATACATTCTTGTGATACAACCAGAAGGAACATTCTTAATGAGTTAAGTCATCAAACAGTAATTACAAGGCCCACATGCACAGTATATGAAAACTATTTCTGGTGGTGTGGTCATTGTAAATTAAGGTGAAGAGTGCCTACTACATTTGTACATGCAGTTCCAGTACACCTTCACACTTGCTAAATATCAGGCGTGGAAGTGGTACAGTGGCTGTATTATAATTGCAAGATTACTTCTTAGGAAGTTTTCAAATTATTGTAGATATACTTAAAGAAGAAACAAAATTATGCAGAATATGATTCTGACAAGTCTTCAGAAGAATACCTAGACTTGAGACCCCACCTTGTTGCAACAAATTTTGCAGCAATCATTCAAATACTGTTAAAAACATATGCATGAGCTTTTACAAGTTTGCAAGCCACAGAGCACACCAAGACTTTCTACTGCTGTTTATTAACCACCCCCCCCCCTCCTCCAGTCCCGGTGAGCTAATCGGAAGGCACTTGCAAACTAACAAACACCTAAAAACTACACTCTAAGCCACACTTTCCAAGAGGTTTCGAAGCCAGAACCCCTCGCAACATAAGGTCGTGTCCCAACCAAATGCACTGTTTATGTCGGCACCAAAATTCTGCCCTAGTCCATTTGTGGTTACCTCAGACATTTCTGAGGCCTTGCTAGAGTTCTTTTTTCATCTTATCTCTACTCCGCCTCATGCAAACAAAGCTTAACTAAGTCTACAAATTTACACCAAAGGGACAACACGCTGCATTTGTGCACACTCAGTATAATCATATTTCGCATAAGAGCTATTTTTTTACCAGGCACTTATTTTCTCTCTTTTTGTTTCGGATTAATTATAAATGAAATATATAATTTATAGATAAAACATAAGTAAAAGCCAAAATTACAGAAAATAGGATACTGTTATGTTAACAAAGTATAACTGCTTGCGATACGCGACACATTTAAGAAACAACCAAGCACATCATGATGCGTAACGCATATTGGAAGTATGCGTTAGAAGCGGCGATGTCACAACCCCCCCCCC
>NQII01000997.1:430353-469740 GCA_002778355.1 Clitarchus hookeri | reverse complement strand
GGGGAGATCGGACCCCAGCCAAGTGAGTCAGTCGCATCAGTCAGTCGATCAGTTACATCGTCAGAGTTACGTGAGAGCATTCGACCCTATCAGTTAGAAGCGTGCGTCGAGAGAGAAAGTCCGTCGGGATGCCGAGAGGCCGGGGTTCGGGCCCCGGCAGAATCAAGCAGAGACAGTGTTAAGGGATCAGTCATATCGGGACAGACAACCAGTAATTTCCCGCGCAGCAGGGCGCCGAGTGAGTCAGTCGCATCAGTCAGCCGAGTCAGTTACAATTACGCACCGAGAAGGCGGAGTCGAGTGGTGACCTTCAACGAGGAGCGCCACGTTGAGCGAGTGGGAATAGTCCAGTGCAACCCCGCGTCGAGAGCCAGGGTGGGGGCCCGCTAAGGGTCCCTCGCCGGGATGTGGTAGGGAGGTAATCAGTCTGTTACAACCCTACGCCGCGAACGGGAATCGAGTGCAACACGCCAACAACAGCCAGTCCGAGGGCCTGTAACAGGGCCACCCAACTCACCAGATCTCAACTACTGCCGGAACAACTATCCCACAACAAGTACAGTTAAGTAACAATGTCGTCACTCAGGGACGTGTCCTGTCACCTAATGCCCCCACAGCATCGGAAATGTTAGCCAGAACACTAATCAGCCCTTCAGGCCAAGAACTCGCAGGGTCGATAACGTCCGAGTTAATTCTCGGCAAAAGGTGCCGAGAAAGTATGTGTACTTTACGCAAAAGTGCAGGGAATGTGTGAATGAATTACCGTCAAATAAACCTGTTCAAACCAAGACGTGAAGAAGTCATTGTTTTATATACCCTCAACCTTCAAGGTACCTTATAATCTGTGCCATTTAACATAACTGAGATCCTATGATCCACAGGTGGGGAATAGCGTCAATCATACATGGTGATTTTTCAAAAAGTATGATTAAAAAAGTGTGAAGATACTGCAAACAGGCTATATAATGTTATCGGTCTCGGCGATCTTCAGAGACTGCACGAAGAACACATATTTTCAACTGCAGGTTTAATATCCTTTGGATTCCACATCCCGCTTTATTCAGCAACAATAATTTTAATTGTGCAGGGACAATAGTAGGATGTGGGAACAAGATATTGTGGGTGTGACAATTACGTTAACTTGGCGTTAATTAAATTAATATTTAACTTCAACCCTGTTATGTGGTCAGATGGACTTGCACATCCTGACGTGAACCATAAGGAGTGTGCGTCTGCATGGGGAGGAGGGGGGGGGGGGGNATTGTTAAAATCTTGCCAAATGAAAAACTTTAAGAGTTTTAAAGCCTGGAAGCCAATATGGCAAATATTAAAGAACTGTACAAGTATTTTCTCACAATGGGGATGGAATGCCTCTGGGATATACTACCTCCTGCTCATTTTGTAGGGATCAAAGTCAAGTAGGTTACCATGCGACAAAACCAAACACAGTGCAAGTTGCTTCACTTTTAACAACAAATTCGCAAATTAATTTATATATGTTATTAAATTTATTAGCAACAGTAGAAATAAATTAACTTTTTAACTATGGCATTTTCAAATTAAAATACAAACTAATATTACGAATGAATTAAACAAAAACGAGATCTCTTGATCCTTGCTAAAAACTAGGATTTATCTATTCGCCACTGACGTGGGAGTCAGTTCATTTGTCTGTGTAGGGAAATTATTTGAATAATTTGTTTTATGCCCATTCTCATATACTTTTCGATCTGTCTCCTGAATTTTTGGGAATTGTTACTGTAAGCACTTTAGCGACATATACAGCCGATTCTTCCAAAGCAGTTTGTATTTTCTGAAACTTCATTTTAGTATGTAACGAATATATTCATACCTTAGTCTTAAGTGTTTTACCTTCATTTTCTGCTGAACATTTTTAACTTAACTTTTGAGCCACTGCAGTTGAAAGTCACGTCACGAAATAAAAGAAACTTTAGAATTTGACACCATTCAAGATTTTTTAATAATATTGTTAAACATTATAAAACACAGTAATGCACATTTTCAACTACCACTGCTTCCTACATTTAATATAATCTCAAAATTAATGAAATTTTACGAATATGTCTGTTTTGCACAATGTACTTTAACTTATATTACAGCTGTGGGTGCAAAGTGGAGGAACAAGTTACAAAACAATCACAACCTTCCTACACAAATCAAAGAACAGAATTAGCCCTATTTACAAAAATTACACAGTTCAACACTCTGTAATGACCCAGATTGTATGAAAATCAGTTCCATGAACGTCTCCCACCCACTTCAACTGCGTCACCTACAGTGGCTCACATTAATATTAGGCCACCGATGATTATCGCAGTTGTATGGCCTTATGTTACATTATAAATGAAGATAAACATCATCATATTGCACAATCATTCTTGTGTGCTTTAAATGAAATGCAACAGTACCCGATAACTGAAATTAGCAGTGTAAGTTCATGAAACACAATATTTTGTCCTCGCGTGCTTCATAAGTACGTCACTTTAATATTCGGCCAGTTGTGGTGGACGCGTGGCACAGGCACGATGCACATTGCGTTCGTACCTCGTGTCATTCCCTGCAAGCTCTCTGCGCTGAGAGGTTGTATTGGGTAGCTCTGTTGGCTGCGTCAGTCAGGAAAATAGGACGTAGGGCAGGAATGCAACGTTTGAACAGCGGCAGCTGGTCATTTTTCATCGTGCAAAGAAGAAATCTCAACGANTCATTTTTCATCGTGCAAAGAAAAAATCTAAACGAGAAATTGCGGAGCACTTGAATCTGCCAAAGTGCACTGTTGGAGACATCATAAGAAGGTTTCAGAAGGAAGACAAAATAGAGTCGGTACCTCAAAAACGACAGCCAAAGAAACTAATCGAGAGAGAAGAACGTCTAGTAATCAGGAAAATAAAGAAAGGTCCGAAAATTAGTGATTGTAAACTTACAACGGAGGTTCTCAATGAATGCGGAAAGAACTCTTCGTATGGTTTCTGGATGGACGTTATCAGAAGAGCAGGATATAATAGCAGGGTATCTAGAAAGAAGCCTTATGAGGCAAATAGAAATAACGACTTACGTTCGCAAAAGACCACGCTGACAAAGATGAAAATTGGTGGAATGATGTTATTTTTGCTGATGAGACGAAATTGAATGTGTTTGGTTCAGATGGCAGGGTAACAAACAGTATGGCGCAAGCCAAATCAGGAGCTAAAACCTGGGAACATACAACCTACTGTGAAACACAGTGGAGGTAGTATTATGATCTGGGGTTGCATATCTACAGCAGATGCTGGAGAGGCTGTACGTGTCGACGGAAGAATGAAAAAGGAAGACCATCTCAACACCCTGACAGAAAACCTAGACAAGAGGGATGATAATCTGGGCATTAGGAACATGTTTAAATTCTACCAAGATAATGACCCAAAATACAAGTCATACATTGTCAAGAGCTGGCTTTTGTATAACTGCCCCAAAGTCATTAACACACCTCTTCAATCACCCAACCTGAATTCCATAGAAAATATGTGGGATGAACTGAAAAGAAGACTGCGTACTACAACAATTAGGTCCACAAAAGAATTAGAGANAAATATGTGGGATGAACTGAAAAGAAGACTGCGTACTACAACAATTAGGTCCACAAAAGAATTAGAGAAAAGGTTCAAGGAATGACGGAGTAAATTGGCTCCGAACGTACCAGGAATATAATTGCTAATATGCCACAACGCTTGCGAGAAGTAATTAAACAGAATTGTCATGCTACCAGGTACTAAAAAACTGTGTGTTTAGTTTTCAAAGAGGATTATGTGTGTGTTTGAATGATGATGGCCGAATATTAAAGTGGCGTACTTATGCAGCATGGAATGACAAAATCATATTGTTTGTTAAGTTGCATTGCTAGTTTCCGTTATTGGGTCCCGCTACATTTAATTTAAAGCACACAAGAATGATTGTGCAATATGATTTATGTTTATCTCCATTACTAATGTAACATAAGGCCATACAACTGCGATAATCACAGGTGGCCGAATATTAATATGAGCCACTGTATGTGGATCACAAACGCTGCGCTGCTAAAGCGGGAGCACCCCGAGCACTCCCCGCAGTCGCCTCTCACACACACACACGTCAATGTCTCCGGATGCAAATAACCGTCTTAGTTCGTCATGTGCTTATCAAGCCACATCTCCATACTCTAACAAACTACATATACAATAAGAATATAAATNGGGGGCAAGATTGTTAAAATCTTGCCAAATGAAAAACTTTAAGAGTTTTAAAGCCTGGAAGCCAATATGGCAAATATTAAAGAACTGTACAAGTATTTTCTCACAATGGGGATGGAATGCCTCTGGGATATACTACCTCCTGCTCATTTTGTAGGGATCAAAGTCAAGTAGGTTACCATGCGACAAAACCAAACACAGTGCAAGTTGCTTCACTTTTAACAACAAATTCGCAAATTAATTTATATATGTTATTAAATTTATTAGCAACAGTAGAAATAAATTAACTTTTTAACTATGGCATTTTCAAATTAAAATACAAACTAATATTACGAATGAATTAAACAAAAACGAGATCTCTTGATCCTTGCTAAAAACTAGGATTTATCTATTCGCCACTGACGTGGGAGTCAGTTCATTTGTCTGTGTANGATCTCTTGATCCTTGCTAAAAACTAGGATTTATCTATTCGCCACTGACGTGGGAGTCAGTTCATTTGTCTGTGTAAAGAAATTATTTGAATAATTCTCATATACTTTTCGATCTGTCTCCTGAATTTTTGGGAATTGTAACTGTAAACACTTTAGCGACATATACAGCCGATTCTTCCAAAGCAGTTTGTATTTTCTGAAACTTCATTTTAGTATGTAACGAANCACTTTAGCGACATATACAGCCGATTCTTCCAAAGCAGTTTGTATTTTCTGAAACTTCATTTTAGTATGTAACGAATATATTCATACCTTAGTCTTAAGTGTTTTACCTTCATTTTCTGCTGAACATTTTTAACTTAACTTTTGAGCCACTGCAGTTGAAAGTCACGTCACGAAATAAAAGAAACTTTAGAATTTGACACCATTCAAGATTTTTTAATAATATTGTTAAACATTATAAAACACAGTAATGCACATTTTCAACTACCACTGCTTCCTACATTTAATATCATCTCAAAATTAATGAAATTTTACGAATATGTCTGTTTTGCACAATGTACTTTAACTTATATTACAGCTGTGGGTGCAAAGTGGAGGAACAAGTTACAAAACAATCACAACCTTCCTACACAAATCAAAGAACAGAATTAGCCCTATTTACAAAAATTACACAGTTCAACACTCTGTAATGACCCAGATTGTATGAAAATCAGTTCCATGAACGTCTCCCACCCACTTCAACTGCGTCACCTACAGTGGCTCACATTAATATTAGGCCACCGATGATTATCGCAGTTGTATGGCCTTATGTTACATTANTGCGTCACCTACAGTGGCTCACATTAATATTAGGCCACCGATGATTATCGCAGTTGTATGGCCTTATGTTACATTAGAAATGAAGATAAACATCATCATATTGCACAATCATTCTTGTGTGCTTTAAATGAAATGCAACAGTACCCGATAACTGAAATTAGCAGTGTAAGTTAATGAAACACAATATTTTGTCCTCGCGTGCTTCATAAGTACGTCACTTTAATATTCGGCCAGTTGTGGTGGACGCGTGGCACAGGCACGATGCACATTGCGTTCGTACCTCGTGTCATTCCCTGCAAGCTCTCTGCGCTGAGAGGTTGTATTGGGTAGCTCTGTTGACTGCGTCAGTCAGTAAAATGGGACGTAGTGCAGGAATACAACGTTTGAACAGCGGCAGCTGGTCATTTTTCATCATGCAAAGAAAAAATCTAAACGAGAAATTGCGGAGCACTTGAATCTGCCAAGGTGCACTGTTGGAGACATCATAAGAAGGTTTCAGAAGGAAGACAAAATAGATTCGGTACCTCAAAAACGACAGCCAAAGAAACTAAGCGAGAGCGAGGAACGTCGACTTATCAGGAAAATAAAGAAAGGTCCGAAAATTAGTGATTGTAAACTTACAACGGAGGTTCTCAATGAATGCGGAAAGAACGTCCATCCAGAAACCATACGAAGAGTTATCAGAAGAGCAGGATATAATAGCAGGGTATCTAGAAAGAAGCCTTATGAGGCAAATAGAAGTAACGACTTACGTTCGCAAAAGACCACGCTGACAAAGATGAAAATTGGTGGAATGATGTTATTTTTGCTGATGAGACGAAATTGAATGTGTTTGGTTCAGATGGCAGGGTAACAGTATGGCGCAAGCCAAATCAGGAGCTAAAACCTGGGAACATACAACCTACTGTGAAACACAGTGGAGGTAGTATTATGATCTGGGGCTGTATATCTACAGCAGGTGTTGGAGAGGCTGTACGTGTCGACGGAAGAATGAAAAAGGAAGACTATCTCAACACCCTGGCAGCAAACCTACACAATAGGGCTGATAATCTGGGCATTAGGAACACGTTTAAATTCTACCAAGATAATGACCCAAAATACAAGTCATACATTGTCAAGAGCTGGCTTTTGTATAACTGCCCCAAAGTCATTAACACACCTCTTCAATCACCCAACCTGAATCCCATAGAAAATATGTGGGATGAACTGAAAAGAAGACTGCGTACTACAACAATTAGGTCCACAAAAGAATTAGAGAAAAGGTTCAAGGAATGACGGAGTAAATTGGCTCCGAACGTACCAGGAATATAATTGCTAATATGCCACAACGCTTGCGAGAAGTAATTAAACAGAATTGTCATGCTACCAGGTACTAAAAAACTGTGTGTTTAGTTTTCAAAGAGGATTATGTGTGTGTTTGAATGATGATGGCCGAATATTAAAGTGGCGTACTTATGCAGCATGGAATGACAAAATCATATTGTTTGTTAAGTTGCATTGCTAGTTTCCGTTATTGGCTCCCGCTACATTTAATTTAAAGCACACAAGAATGATTGTGCAATATGATTTATGTTTATCTCCATTACTAATGTAACATAAGGCCATACAACTGCGATAATCACAGGTGGCCGAATATTAATATGAGCCACTGTATGTGGATCACAAACGCTGCGCTGCTAAAGCGGGAGCACCCCGAGCACTCCCCGCAGTCGCCTCTCACACACACACACGTCAATGTCTCCGGATGCAAATAACTGTCTTAGTTCGTCATGTGCTTATCAAGCCACATCTCCATACTCTAACAAACTACATATACAATAAGAATATAAATGGAATTTAACCTCTAAAATAATTAGTTATCAGATATTCTTTGATAAATCACATTTCACTAATTGTAGCATTTAATTCCGTTATATCATTAACAGTGATGCGTCTACAAAACAAGCATATTAAGTTTAGAACGGCGGTGTAGAGGTCCGACTAGTCCCCTCCCACCTAGGCGAATCGGATTCGATTCCCATCGAGGTCGCTCTCGGATTTTCGCATGTGGGAATCGAGCCAGTTTTCTCTGGGCTATGCCGTTTCCCCCGCCCTTGCGTTCCGGCACTGCTCCACAGTCACCTCACTTCACCCTCATCGACTCTCAAAACTCAATGTTAATAGCCGCCCAAATCTCTCTACTCCATATATCCTCGTTTTTTTGTACTAGATGGACAAAAAATATTCACACACGTTTGAACTTCAGGGTGAATTTGGGCAATGGGGGACAAACTGCAGGAGAAGATTCCTGAGAGAATAAGGAGCAAAAAATGTCACGTGGACACATATCCGGAAATGCATGGTTTCTAGTTAGAGATCGATCATTTATTCGTTCATCATTCGTGTACAGTACAATGCAGTGCAAGACATGGTGCCATGCGGCCACCGTTATATGATATGTTCGAAGTGGCCCCCACATAACTCTTCATACCACCAAAGCCACCCCTTCCAGCAGGGGAGGCAGGGTCACCCGCAGGAAGCGCAGATATGCTTCGCCTGAGAGGCGTTGTGGAAGGACAACTGGTCTCACGAGGCGGTCGCCGATAATCCCTGCCCACATATTGAGGCTGAACCGATGCTGGGTTCGCTGCCACCATACCACCGGGATTCTGCGTAGCACACACGTGTGTGTTGTGGATGTTGGCGATAGCGGCCCTCGTAAAGGTGGCCTCATCTGTGAATAGGGAGGATGGCAGAAATCCCAGCGTTGTGGCCTGTGCAACAAACCAGCAACAAACCAGTTCCCGCGGAGGAAAGTCCGTCGGTAATAAGCCCTGCACACGTTGCAAGTGAAACGGGTAGTAGCGGTCGTCTGGCTTACCCCATGCTAGGAGACCACCTGTCTGGTGCTGGTACCGGAGTCATCTTCCACAGTGTTGATCACATGTTCCTCCAAGGCCGGTGTACGTACTTGGCTTAACGACGATCACACCAACTAAAGACCAGAGAAATCTGAACAGGAAGGATAGAAAGAAGAAGACGGCTGTGGCTGGTGGGCAGTGGCGTAGAATCGCGACGAGGCCCTGGCAAGTTGAGTGCGTCATTGCGTCAGCGATCTCAACCCAGGGAAACTCTTCACGCCTGTCTGGATACCGGTCATGACTTGCTTCCTATTGACATCTGTGAATGGGACGGTTACGAAAGTCTGCAGTGTGGTATAGATTTCGAGTTCTTTGCGAGCGGCGGGCGAGGAGGAAGGGGTGATTCTGGTTTACCGATCACCCCCGAATCTAAGTCCGATCCACACCCGCACGCACTGAGCCGCGCTTTGCGTTAATGGGATACCGTCATGCTTAAATTTTCTCGTGAAAGAAGGAATCGCGCAGTACGCGTTAGGAATGTTTGTTAGAATAGTTAGATTTGTGTAATAAATTCATTTCGGCCAGCATGACGGTCACAAAATTGCAAGTTCCCGGCGGCACCCTGCGAAACAAAAGAGCCGATTTAGCTTTAGTTTGAATGGGATGGCTAACGTAAAGATAGAAAGAAGTGCTCCTGGTATAACCTTTTAATAGGTATCGGCCACCAGGAGGGGAGGTTTGGTGAGGAAAACGCCGGTTCCGCCGGGAACTTGTACGTACTTGGCGCACCTGCCCTTCATGGTTACCCAGTCCTGTAAACGAGCCTGTCTCGCACAAACTGCGAAACACTGTTGCAGACATTTAATGGCGCAGTTGCTGTCGGCGGGGATACTTTCCCCCGTACAGCCATGCTGCCTCCCGCCCACTGTCACTTGCCTGTTTCTATGCAAGGATCACGTCGGCTTGTTCCCGATTGGAGCACCGGGCCGTCGTCTCACAGCGCTGAACTACACTACTCACGTCCACTCCGGGGTGAGTCGGCAACAGCAGTGAAACGGACGCCTCATGTTACCGATAAGTGAACGCGCAGCCTTCATGGGGTACAGTACTGCCCTCTAGCGAGGAACCAATGCATTTCCGGACGTATGTCCACAAGACCTTTTTTGTTCCTTATCCCCCCAGGGATTGTCTCCTGTAGTTTGTCCCGATTACTTAAAATCACTCTGTAACAATCTTACTTCCTCCTGTACTTTGTATGAGCATGCATGCAATAAACATTATATATACGTACATTGGTGTGTTGCGAGATGTACGGCAGGAGAGGGTAACCAGAATCAGGCTTAATATCAATGGTCATAGTTTCCTAAATATTTTAGAAATGCCATTAAAATTGGTCCCANGGTAACCAGAATCAGGCTTAATATCAATGGTCATAGTTTCCTAAATATTTTAGAAATGCCATTAAAATTGGTCCCAGTAGATACCGCACTAAACGGGCTGGAAATGTGGCATTACCTTGAAAAGGTATAGTTCTGAAAACTGTGCGAGTGCATTGTATTTGGATGTCGCACAATTCGGAACACACACAGAAAACTCGCACAGGGTCGGCAGTCGAATCTCGATTCCCGCGGGGTCGCGGTGGTGTAGTGGTTAGACTACTCGCCTCCCAAAAAGGCGAACTGGGTCCGGCGGGGTCGCACGCGGATTTTCGCATGTGGGAACCGTGCCGGACGATGCCGCTGGTCGACGGGTTTTCTCGGGGATCTCCCGTTTCCCCCGCCCCTTCATTCCGGTACTGCTCCATACTCGCCTCGTTTCACCCTCGCCGGCTTTGAAGACCTCGATGTTAAGATCCGTCCAAATCTCTTCACTCACTTCACTCACTCGATTTCCGTACGCGTCTTAAAATGATTTCCTTGAGCTCATGAAAATTGGAAAAAGGAAGAACTGGTCTTTTAAAATACCATCACAACGACCCCAATAACTGTCCAAATGAGACTAGCAAAAGGCACATATCAAACTCCCTTTCCCAATCGCACGGAAACTCNACGACCCCAATAACTGTCCAAATGAGACTAGCAAAAGGCACATATCAAACTCCCTTTCCCAATCGCACGGAAACTCATGAAGCATTTGATCGACTAAAATAAGTATTTCTAAAAGTTTCTGTTTTTATTATGGTATATAATTTCAGTCTTCAAATGTGTAGTTAACATTCCGGAACAACAACATAAAAACAAAACTTCTACGGCCCGCTAAATCTTCGGTTAAACTATATAATCCAGTGACAAAAACGACCATGTTTACAACATGCGGAAGGAAATGTGGGAGGAGTTATGATTTTGTTTAAAAGAGAAAAAAGAGCGTTTTTGTTTACTTNCGTGAAGCATTTGATCGACTAAAATAAGTATTTCTAAAAGTTTCTGTTTTTATTATGGTATATAATTTCAGTCTTCAAATGTGTAGTTAACATTCCGGAACAACAACATAAAAACAAAATTTCTACGGTCCGCTAAAACTTCGGTTAAACTATATAATCCAGTGACAAAAACGACCATGTTACAACATGCGGAAGGAAATGTGGGAGGAGTTATGATTTTGTTTAAAAGAGAAAAAAGAGCGTTTTTGTTTACTTGTTTACATAACATCTTCGCCACGAGAATAGCACACACTCCCAAAATTTTGACGGACCTAACAATTGTACGTATGTGCGATGAGAAAAATAAGGAGGGAGGGGGTGATTTTTTTTTTTTTGCGCGAGCGTTGGCTTGTAAATACATACAGAAATTGCGCTGCCAAATATCACGGTTAACAGAGAACTTTTGAAATCAGCCTCTGGATAGTGTCGCCGCCCCTACCTGCACAATGGCTTGCACCCTTTTCAGTTGATTAACAATGGAGGGAAAGCATTTCCATGCCTTAACGATGGATTAAAAATATTAGGTGAACATTAAGTGAATACTAAACCAATCTGTTTTTTTTTTTAAACAAGTATAAGAATAATCAAATTTGTGAAATATTAATTTTTATTGTTATTTGATAATTTTACTTTACCGATTCCTGAATTAAGTGATCTGGACAGCAATATTAATTTTACATATGGCGGNCTCTACCTGCACAATGGCTTGCACCCTTTTCAGTTGATTAACAATGGAGGGAAAGCATTTCCATGCCTTAACGATGGATTAAAAATATTAGGTGAACATTAAGTGAATACTAAAACAATTTCTGTTTTTTTTTTAAACAAGTATAAAAATAATCAAATTTGTGAAATATTAATTTTTATTGTTATTTGATAATTTTACTTTACCGATTCCTGAATTAAGTGATCTGGACAGCAATATTAATTTTACATATGGCGGAAGAATGTGCAAACAAGTAAAGCTTGAGCAGGGCTTTCAGAATTGGTCAGTTTACAGTGAACAGATTATATAAAAAAAGTTCTAATGGGGAAATTTTTGTACCGAAGTAAACATTGCCCGTGATTCACTAACCAGGAAGGACGATGCCGTACAAGGGAGAAACAGTAGGCTAAGTGAGAAATATCGTCAGTTGAGGTATACCTACTGCACGGCGTGTTACAGCAGCTATTACTGTAGCCACTGTGGGGGCAGCCTGTGCGATAGGATATGGCGAATATCGAACCCCCAGAAGCAAGGGAGTTCAAAGGAGCATTTTGTAGCTGCCGCATTGAATATTCATGAATGAATAGGTAACGAATGTTGTCGTTACACGTTATCGCGAAACTGTTCTGAATTACACTGCACTACTCACACTCACACGCACACGCACACACACACACACGCACACACACGCACACACACACACACACACACACACGCACACACAAAAGCTCTCTTTGTAATCCATTCGAGTCACGTATGCCACTAAGTTACGACACGAAACTGTGGGTGAATTCAACACACGATTCCCGTTTCTATTATGTGTTTATTTATAGATCTCCTGAATTAATAATCTCCTATTCTCTATTATATCAGCTAAATTTTCCATTGGTCTGAAAAACATAAATTCATCAAAAGGGAAGGAAATATAAAAATTATAAATAGCAGGGTGAAAAGTGACAAAAAAAAGTGGAAAATGTAAAGTCTTAAATATCTAGTGCATAAAACGTACACACGAGCAAACCATGACATGAAAAAGTCAGGAAAGGACAAAACGAGGAAACAAAAGCTTAAAGAAATACCGGAGAGAAAGAGGCGTGAATATTTACGACAGGAACCCGTAAGCTCGCATTGTAGCTCTGCGCTATACTTTAAATTAATTTCCGTGAGCATAGTTTCAGAATTAATTAAAGGAAGAAAATTTTCTAAGGCTCAAAGTGTGGAAGACCAGCAGGAGCAGTTTTGTTCAGTGAATAACGTATTGCGAGACGCGCACACGCCAGCGTGCACTTTGCAGCCGGGCGAAAGGCAAGCTTTGAGAGCTGCAGTCGCTTTCAGAAGTTCCACGAGCCGACGACAACAGTATCAAAGCAGCCGAGAAACTCCGGCAAAGGAGACCAAAGAACACAATTAGGGCCGACTTCGCGGCATCTCCCGTCTAATATCATCTGAAAGCAAACGAACCAGGGAAGACGAACATACGACTGATAAACATTTGATAGTGAAGCCACGCACAATATAGTATATTTGCGGTTTTTTCCCGAATTTTTTTAAAATCAAACCCTTGAAAAATCACCCCAAGTACGAAGTGTTTGGATGTTTTCTATATATGTTGTGTATCACAAGCGTTTTATACTCGTGTTAACATAAAATACCTTCTCTTGATTTAAATTGAACTTTACTTATATTTAATATATAATCTATAATATTTAAATTATAATTAATGTGAATAAAAACTTGGGGGAACTGTGTGCAATAATGCCTAGTAATAAATAGTTCTTATGGAAAATATGATTACACTGAGTGCGCACGAATGCGGTGCGCTGTCCCTTTGATGAAATTTTCTTAACTGGGTTAATCTGTGTTTGCATGAGGCGGAAAAATATCATGGAAGAACTTTAGCAGGGCTTCAGAAACGTGTGAAGTAACCGCAAATGGACTATACAGGGGGGGGGATACAAGTTGCACAAAATTTTATTAACAGTGACTGTAACAGTCTTTCAATTTCACAACAAATATTTTTAAAATGTGTGATGTATTAAACACTCGCATAGTGCTAGTCAGAATTTCGACAACTTGGTCAACGCGGTCATAACAACATCCCTGGATACATGTTTTTAAAAAAAAATTCCTTAATTTTACAGAAAAGTGGCGAAAAAAATTTATTCACACACTCCGTAAAACTACGGACATGTTGGATAAAAAAAAACTGACTCTGTAAATATCAAGAAACGTTACGTGAATTCACGGAACCTCTCCGTAAATTTGCTACTTAAGTTTTCTGTATTTCCAGTTTTAAAAGAGATAAGGAATAAAATCTTTAATTTTATTTATGTGGGTGACTGTTCACAAAAATTACATCAAAGAAAGTTTAATCATTTCACACCTGAGCAAGATTTGGACCAGAGTAGAAAACTCGAAAGCCTACGGACTAACCAATCACTCGCTTTGTAACAACACGTGAACAATTTTGGTGTTTATATTCTAATCGCATAAGTACATTTTTCAGTTTCTATTTAGGTTAGTGTATTTTAAGTGTTGCTAACTATTACAGACGCCTAATGCTACTTTTTGATGTTTGAAGGAATAGGTTTAAGTGGCGTGGATAACCTAACTGCCGCAGTAACGATCATTTTCTGGTTACAGTGGCGAAATAAGCTTCGTGTAGACTCGGCATTGTTCGTTCCCACAACCAGAAACTAGAGGAAATACGGAAACTTTCCGTACTTTGTATTTACGGAGCTCAGCTCCGTTTTATGTCATTACGGACTGCGTTTCCGTATTTTTACTGTACATTTCCCTAAAAAAATTTCCGTCATTATAATGAAATTTTTAACAGTGTATATTCGAAACTTACGTAGGATAGTTAACGACATCAAAACAGACATTAACCTCTCCTCGTGGGCCAGGTCATAAGTGACCCTAGTAAAGTGGAATATGTTCAGTACTGACATTCGCCTACCACTAGTAGGCCTACAAACTTTGCGTTCACTGCTACCAATATGCTTCTAACTCAAGTACTGCACCATGATATTTATCATGTTTACGGTAACCAAACCGATTTTAGGCTACTCACGGTAAAGTGAGCAAAGAAGTTAAAGGATAAAACATGGCTGAAATAAAAAAGTTACTAGGGTTTCAAAAGCGCTCACTTTACCGTGAACAGCCTATAGCTTGAACGTACTTTTAAAATAGTTGTGTGTACCAATTACATATATATAATGTTAGAACACCATAATTGTTCGGCTAAATACATTACTTTTATACGATTTATTTGGTTCAACGGGAACGAATGCACGTGTTTGGAGCAACAGCTGATTATAGGCTATCACTTTCAGGTGAGTACTTTTGAAAGCCCTCTCATTTAGAATAATACTCAATAAATATATTTAATTTTAGCCTTAGACGTTAACTTCCGAGTGCGTTGGAATAAATACACAGTGTTTATTACTTACATGGCAATATTTATTTTAAAACAGTTGTTAAAGGTGAAGTCCGCTTTCCGCTTGCCTCGGCGCGTATGTCTCATAACAAGATCATGCCAGTCAATGAGTGGCAACTTTACGTAAACGAAACAAACAACGTGTCATTTATAAAATCCTGTATCAGCTGATGCATGAACGAATGAAAATTAACATTACGTTGGGTATTCTGACTCCATTCCGGACGCACATCAGACACGCAGGAGATACGCTGATAAGAAAGAGTTCCTATTTAATCAATACATTTTATTTTGCGTGGTCACAAAACAGCTGTTGTTGGTGTTAAAAACTAAATTTCGTGCTAAAGTAGTAATGCATAAGTGTTCAAAATGAAATGCAAATTAAAACGGTTCGTATTCAAATGAAACACAACTTCAAACATTGGGAGCGCGTCGTATCCCCAGTCACTACACCATCCATACATTCTCGATATTAATTCTAAAAGCCTACAGAAACATCGACTGGATCAAGAGGCAGGCCAACGTGCTGCTACCTGTTGAGAAACACGCTCGGCTCACAACACGACCTGCTACGCCATCTGCCAGGGAGCTCCCGAACACTACTTGCCAGAAAATATAGCTTTCTTGTGTTAAATAATTTTCTTTTATTCTTTTAGTGTTTTTTTTGTACTTTATTAATAAAAAGAAGGAAGTGGGACGCACGTGAGTTATTGTTAAGCAATTATTACATTATTCCAAGCCACACATTTCCAACTCGAGCTGTTCAGCATCAGTAATAGCAAAATAACTGCTTTGCGAAAGTCGTTGACGAGTTGTTTGTTGGTGAATTAAACTGAAAGTGCGTTGTCAAGCAAGTTCCACGAATTACTTTTATTTCCAGTTTTCTGTAACGTCCAAAGTGCGATAAGAACTACAATTACAGTCTTGCAAATGTTAACCCAAAGTCGCGGTCTCCAATAAATTTAAAAAAAAAGAGTTCACAAATATTTTTTTTGGAAGGTTTTCTTTTTTACTTTTATAACCTACGAATTTTTTTTAGATAGATGTCAGTCTATAAATAACTTGAAATTTTTTAAGCGTTACAATGACAAGTGGATTAGCTGAGAGCGTGTTAGTAAAATATATAGCCGCCACTTGACGCACCAGCTGATGGCGAAAGGATACATAAACGAAAAGTAAACATTGGTGCTACTTTCGTCGTACTGCCAAAATCTTGCCAAGTTACACGAGACAGAGAGTATTATGCGCAATAATAATGACTAGCAGAAAGAGACAAGACTGAGCGGCTACAGCCAGTTCCTACCATCTCCAAATGGTACCCTAACCTGACTGATACCTTCAAATAAAATACAAATAATGTGTAAGTCTCCTATAGCAATGTTACAAGTCATTACTCGGCAGGTTCGTTTTTCAATGGAAGAAAAATTTCTCTAATCAGTATTTAAAAAATGCTATAAAATATACTCTACAATTATGATCTTCATAAATTTAATACAAACAACGACCATACATACTTTGCACGTGAAATTACAATTCCTTAGTGACTGTAGTAGAATACTACTGCATTGTGCGAGAAAATACACACAGTCGTGAGGCGGCAATACCAAATCCGATGTCTTAAAGCTTGGCCGTGAAGCGGCTTACGTTTAAGTGCGTATCGTTTCACGATTTAATCATACTCAGCATTAAAATTGGCGGTCTAAAAATGATTATCAGCCAGACCTACTCTTACATATCTTTCTTTATAAACAGTTATCTGAGCACGACAATGCTGTTTTCCTCCGCTGGTCATCTCCGTCCATAGCCTCAGCTGAACCTCTTCATGCTGCCTCGGCTGACCATCTCACCTTGAGGAGTGGCTTTTCTCGGTTCTTTATAGTCGAAAACACCACAAAAACAAACTTTCGGGAATGGACAATTTGGCAATAATGTCTTTAAAAATTTTAATTGTCGAATCAAGAAGACGAATTCGCAAATGGCGCCGTGAGAGTTCGGCAGTACAGCCTACAACTCGTGACGTCACATCACTAGTGGTGCTAGGGTGATAGACTCTGCGCTCGCCTGCAGTAGGGAGTCAAGCTTCGAGGAGGCCGCTATGATGCTGGATGGCGGACCCATTCCGCCACTTCCACGTGGCAGGCCGATTGCTGCTACCGTAGCTGGGTGGGTCCACGGAGCTGGTTTTCAGATCCAGTTCAAAAGGTAGGAAATTATTTTCCACAGACAAAAAACCTCCGTGACAGGCAAGCGTTGAAAATCACGATGTTCGCGGTAAAACAGGGAGATCGAAAGACGCAGAGCGCCTCAAAGGATAAAAAACGGCTATAAGAGGAAATAGTAACTAGGGCTTCAAAAGTGCTCACTTTACCGTGAACATATAGATGAAAGAACCAAATATTGTTCATTTAAAACAAGTATTTTCATTTTATTTGGTAACTGCAGCTATGCAGTGAAATGCATTTTTGTATGGCTCGTGTTCGCCGTAAATTTGAAGTTTTAGGACAGGTAAAGAAAATTAACAGCAATTTAATTAAATTTGTTAAGTAGCTCCGCACTTTAGCACTTCAAGACGACATTTTTTCTCAAAAGCATGCAAATAAATGTTTAAAAAAAAATATACTCACTGTCTTCTCCCTGACAAGGCATTCCAGGGGCGGGCGGCACATTGGGGAAAACTGAAACAAAGAAAACGAAACATAAGCGAGACACACAAGAAACAAGAACAAAACAAACGGTAAGTTGAAAATAATGCTTTTTACCCTGCACACACACACACAAGCACAAAAACACAATCGGGTCCGCGCATCCTCCACAACAAAAGCATTTTCTGCTGTACGAGTCAAGAGCAAAAACGGGCGGTACACATGGAACTACACATGTTAAACTATACTGTCTTCAATATGCTGCCGTTTTGTAATGTCACCATTTTAAAACATACTGTACCACTGTCGACGCGGACGACTGCGGTTACACGTCAGAATGAACATTACGTTGGAAATGCACGGTGCACGGACAGCTCTGATACTGCAAAACATCCCCGGCTCTTATGGTGGCCGCCGAACGGTGTGCAGAGCTCCAGCAGAAAAAGTTTTATTAAAAAACCGTCCAACGTGTTTGAACGAGGTCTGCTTACGAATAACATTTAAGAAACGTTACGCGTCTGTATACGTTTTCCAGTTCCTCCATTTCTCTCTAAAGCATGTTTTTGCGATAGTGAAAACGGCTCAAACGGGTGTTTTCATGGTCATTTTTAGGTATGCACATTCCAGTACATAACATTGAAAAAAGGAATAGGGACGTGCATCAAACATTTGTTTTTATTATTACGGCATAAAATGGCAGGGTCACCGCTGAAAGTCTCTTGGAGATGCGTTACCGACGGCAAGGTTGCACGCCAGTTCAGTGCCTTGCGCGTAGAGGCGATGAGAGAGTTGACGCGCACGTCCTGGTCGCCCCTAGCGCTCCCCGTGCTTTTAGGTCTCGGACATGCAAAATTCCTTCAACCAGGCGGACCACCTTAGGGGGAAACCCTAGTCAAATTTTTTAGACACCTCAAGGTTACCTCTAGCCGTAAGGAAGCATGGTGACGTGCCCTCTTAAGGCTCGGCTAGGCATTCCCGGGTATAGTCCATTCAAGGTTACTTCCAACTTTTCTGAAGCCCTGCTAAAGTTCTACTTCCAAGCTATTTCTCTACCTCATGCAAACAAAGCTTAACCAAGTCTAGAAAATTACATCGAAGGGACAACGCACTGCATTCGTGCGCACTCAGTGTAATAATGTTTTGCATATTAACTATTTCTCACTAGCCATTACCAATACACCTATTTTCGCACTGCTTTTATTAGCATTTAATATAAATGAAATATCATAATTCAAAGATAAAATATAAGTAAAAGTGCAATTTAACCAATATGAAGGTACTTTCAAGTTAACACAAATATAAAACCCTTGTGTTACAAGACGTATTTAGGAAGAAACCAAACACGTTCACACACGACGCGATTTTTCAAAGGTTTGTTTCGAAAATGGTGAAGAAATCGTGAATAGACTATAGCTGTATTTCTCGCAAATTAAATATGCAACAGTACGATGATATTACATGCAACAGAAGCCAACGGATTAAACTACTGATGCCACTTTGCACTTTTTTCCTTGCCCATAAAGAAACTGCACCGGAAAGCCATAAAAATGTTTTAAAACAATGTCACTATATTTTTTATTTTAAAATATATTTAATAGCGTGAAAATAAAAAAAGGCAAGTGTGTATTTTTTTTTTTTTTTTTTTTTTTTTTTTTTTTACATTTCATGGAAAAAATCTTATTCCCAGACTACTTATACTTAGTTACTGAGATACGCACATACGTTCAAACGCTCATTTTACACACACTATATTACTAAGGAGTTCTCTTAAGTGTATTTGTACCAATTCTGCAAAGGACAGACTGTTCGACACAAGAAACCAATGGCCACGGCAACGGGTTTCGTCGGCGAAAATACTACACTACTGTACACAAAATCCAAGAACCCACGGTGCAAATATGTAACTTCAATCGCTGTTTTTAAATACGTTTAGAATTCATGGCGTTCCCATAATAATGCTATGAGGGTAATGGAAAAGTAGGAGTTTTGTATTGATAGCTCAACCACAGAACGCTTCTTTCATGCTCCAGTATTGTAATGTTGACAGTAAGAGTAGTCTCAAACATTACTGAATTACGCATTAGATAAAGACCTAAAATGTTCCTGTTTTTAAAGACGAAAAAACTGAGCTCCATAATTATCACGCCTATCTCGAAATTTAAGACAATTTTATCTATATTAATTATTCTAAAAACTCCTGTTGTTTCTGAGGACATACAAATTCAGCGGTAAGAAAAAGTTAAGTAAATAATAATAATTACACCCAACATATGACGATATTCCTCGGGAAAAGACTTAGCAAAAATTGTGGCCAGTTTTTACGTCCCAATTTCACAACATTTTCTCCGTCTGAAGACATATTTTTAATTGATGAATTAAAGAACGACGTCAGAATGTACGAAATTTGCCAGGTGCATCAAACGCCATGCTTCACACGAATTTCTCGCCGTTTTCTGGACTGCTGTTGTGTTACCGATGATTTTCTCATTGCATTGTGCGAAGAAAAATTTGGTGAGTCGTACAACTAAAGGCATGCTATTTTATTCTGGAGGCGAGCAGAAGCCCAAACGTCGCAGCCCACTATTCTTAGAAATTCAGGAAAAAAACAGAAAGTAGGAGTGCATGTCTGCTATCTCCTCCATTGTTCCGTCCTCATTGAGAGATTCACATTCCCACACAGCAAGAGTTAAGTAGAGCCCATAGCAAACAATATTAAACTCCTCAAGGTCAGATCCGGCCATTAGGAAGCATTGTGACTGCGATGGAAAATAACACACAAGCTTCACGTTTGTTACGTTTCCTCACGACTGTATGATTGTAATACAACTATCTGTTCAGAAAATATACAGCGTTGTATATTATACAGAAAATATACAGCGTTGTCCCTGTATTTTAAAGCACTGCTTTACAGAAGAGGGCTACTTACAGCGATTTTTACAGACTGACACTTTTCAACGACCATATTTAATTTTCAAAAACCAAATTGACGAAAGGGATACAACATTTCGACTTACATTTCTGTCCCAAAAAATTAAATTGAAATATATATATAATATTGTAATTTAATAAGTAGAGGGATTATGGAGACTTTGGCACATCGGGACCTGAGACCGGAGAGGCGGAGCTTTTCATGATCGCCCGGCGGCCATTTTATCTCAAAATTTTCCTTTACCTCTTAAAAACGATTATTTTCCTCTCAAAATCAATTAAGTTTCCCGTAAAATGTCCCTTTTTTTATTAAATTTTTCCTGTTTTCTCTTAAAAAGCACAGAGACCCTCATTTGCAAATAACGAGCCCCCCCCCCTCTTTTTTGTTGCGAAAACGAGCTATTGGTAACATATGGGGGACTCGTTTTTACCTATGACCTTGACCCATGAACTTGACGTTGACTGTGCCCATAACTTTGAAATAAAAAAAAAATAAAAAATTAACAATTATTTAAAAATTAAATTTATTAAAAATAATTATTTAAAAAAATTAAACTTTCGGAGGTTTCCCACACTCTCTTGTCCCATACTAATTACACAATCTTGGTAAGCGTCACAGCCACCGTCCGCCATCTTGGTCGTTGCAGCCCGCAATCTTGTTTCAGAACACCATTATGGTAGGTGCAGCTATTCACTATCATGGTAGGTGCAGCTATCCGCCATCTTGGCCAGTGCAGTCCACAATCTTGTTTTTCGTTTTGGTTTATACATTACTGGAGTTTGTCTCTCACCTTCGTTAAACTGCCATATTAGATTTCATATGTTTTCATCACCTAGGTGGAGCTAGTGTATTAATTTAGCCACCAGGCGAGTTGTCGATTTAGCCACCAGGCGGCAGCCAAATTTGATTAAGTTTTTTAAAGTAAAGGTGGTGCTATTGGCACCCTCCATGTTAGATTATATTTTCAACAAATATGTGGCATTAATTTCTTTATTTCATTGCCAGGCGAGATGCCGATACCCGCTCATCTGACGATTTAGCCGTAAAGTGAGCTGTCGGCACTCATATTTATAGTCATGGAAAAATTTGTAATTTTTCATTCCTATTTAAAAAAAAATTATTTTTCCAATTAGCAGTATACCTACAAGCATAGATTATTAAATCAATATTTTTTTGTATTAAGATCTTTAATTAAGACGGACCAAAAACATGTTTCGTTTTAATGCTGATTAAATTACCATTTAAATTGAGTATTTATTCTGTTACCCCTCAACCCACCACTTTAGTCCTACCAATTATTCACCAACGTTTAATACCTTACCCCCACCACACTTGTTTTCAGTATTGTCCGCCGGAGCGTGCTAGTGTGGGGAAATTATGTAATGGGAAAAATGTCGACCTTCGGCACAGTTTCTCGTCTGATGCCAGAGGTGACAGATAGCTCTCTCACCCCTCGTATTTTAGCTTTCTGACTGGTAAGTTCAGATATTTAATTCCATCAGGTGGCAGGATATTGTCAAGCGTGCACGTAATGCGCATACATATTCCCCGCGAAATTAAAAATCTGCTCAAATTTGGAATATCGGTTCGGGCCAGCTAGTCTCTGGAGGAATATGTAACCTCATAAAATACGGTACTAGAACTTAGTTTTTTTTACAATGACGTTACCTCATTACCCGTGCCGCTACTGTAACACTTAGTTTGAGTTCACCAAATGTTCTCGAAGACACGAAAAGTATGAATGTTCGAATAATGCAGATGGAGTGACATATAAGTGTGTAAAATGTGGCGTGGCGTTTACTAAGCGCGATAACTTGCACAGGCATGCAAAAACCTGCGTAGCTGTAGGACCTTCACCTGCCAAAATCCATCGTGTACAGTCTCCTCAGCAGCGTACGAGTGTACTTCCCACAAAACCAAGGGTTCAGGATGAGCATCCACCATCGTGCCAGCAACCATCACGACCAAAAATCGTGGCAGGGTCAGGGTTGGTTAATGTCAATGGTTTCGTGGAGGCCCAAACTGTATTCTATCGCAGTCTAAAGACCTATGCCTCCACAACGAGAGTGGGTATTCGAAGTATATTTGCACATGTTTAACTCGAATGGGGGAAAACATCGCTGTTGGCTCTCCCCATAAACACACTAACCAATAAAAGTTAATGTACGGCTCAAACGCAGCATTGCAAAACTCACCCCATTCACCAAAAGGGAGGTATTCGAATCGAAAGGCAAGATATCGAAAATACTGTAAAAACTTCATGCTGGAAATATACGTCACGAGAAAAAAGCATACAAAGAGCGTGTTTGGGGGTAAATATGAAAGAAAAATGAATCCCCAAGTGCTCCTTCCTCTCTAAACAAAATGCTCCCCCCCCCCTTCACACTCAGCAAAACATTTGTTTAAAATTCATATTGGGAAAAATCATATGTCATGTACGGATGTGCTATGCAGCTTTCTATAATGTAATCATGGCTAGAAAAAAAAACAGAGTTAAAATAATTTCACTACCCCTCACGTTATGCGATATGCACAGTGAAGTATCCCATGCATTCCCCATCACCAAGACATAGGCACTCATCATTAAACATTTCCTCCCAAGTTTAAAATCAGTACGTTAGGAAATTTAGGCAGCGGGAAAAAAATATCCATATGGTTACTCCATGAGCAACGATATTTCTAGCTCCCAGTGTCCACATATAATACTCTTTATAAATGTAAATAATGTACGTATAGAAAGTTTTGCGGAGGGAAAAAATCATATACCATGAGGAGACGCCAGCGTAAAGGTACACCCACCACAAACAAGTACAAAATCATAGGAAACAGTTACCTTCGGGAAACAAAATTTCTGTATTTTCATACATTCGTGTGCGCTCGCTCCATTAATATATGTATCTGACCCGTGGTAAAACACCCCCACCCTTCCCCTCCAGAGTCATACCACACTGCTACGTGACTTTAGCCGAATGAAAAGTGACACGCGAACATGTGTATGTATATGTGGGGCCTCTAATCCAGCAGGTGTCAATAGTATTCACTCTCTATGAATTACGCGAACTGAAACATAGTTTTATTCCCAAGATGCTATTCCACCATGCAGATTTATACCACAATACGAATTCAAGCAAATATACGCGCATACAGCTCTCATTCACCACCCTTCTCAACCTCGTGGAGACATATAAGGAAATATTTAACAAGTGCAAACAAATTAGAGCATATTGCAGCCTGTGCATTACGGAGGCCATGATATTTTTTTAGAGTTGTGTTAACTTCCTTCCAAATGTCGAAAATTAATTATATGTACAATTTTTTTTGTAAACAAATTCTGGCTCTAATTGTACTTTTGTTTTGTTTCATATAAAAAAAAATTAAATGTGAAATTTTTTTCTTAATCCCGGTGAAACCAAAGATACTTTTTGATGCTGTTAAACAAATAAATAAGAAAAAATGGCACACGAGAACTAGGGAGGCCCTTAAAATGGCGGGAAACTCTTGGCATTACTTATGGTTGTGGTACACTAACCGGAATAAATAAGCTGGATACAGACTTGCCACAGAGATTATTAATTTGCTTGTAATAACTTAATATTTCCTACTGGTGTGGTGTGACCGTCATACAAATAGGAAAGGAATCTCCAGTCAGGCCAAGACAGATGTAGATTGCTATCGGGGCGGACCTGGAAGAACGGAGCCCTGACAGTAGCAGATTGTGTAGTCTATCAGCAGTTTCTTCGAACTCTTTGAATCAAACTTCCGAAAAATCACCCCATGTATGACGTGTTTGGTTGTTTCCAAATTATATTATGTTTTACAAGCGTTTTATAGTTTCATTAACAAAATAAAGCATAAAAGTAACTTACTTTTACTTGAATTGAAATTTTATTTATATTTTATCTATAAATAATAATATTTCATCTATAATTATTATGAATCAAAATGGCAATAAAATAGATGTGTTGGTAATACCTAGTAAGAAATAGTTCTTATGCAACATATTATTACAGTTAGTGCGCACGAACACGGTGAGTTGTCTATTTGCTGTAATTTTATAGACTAGGTTAAGCTTTGTTTGCATGAGGCGGAGAAATATCCTTAAAGTATAACTTTAGCAGGGCTCCAGGAAAGTTGGAAGTAACCGTGAATGGACTATATAATACGGAACAATGCAAAAGCATTTCCGAAGCTGTCAAAGCCCTGGGCCTAACGAAGTAAGAAGATAGAAAGTTAATATTTCAAACGGTAATCGTCTACTTTTACTGTAATAAGAGGTAAGGGGCAATTGATTTATGATGTGAATTCAGGTTCCTTCCAAAACTAGCTAATTATTGGGTATAATTATTGTTTACAATGTCAGTTTTCGACGCTGTGCTCGCTTTCAAGAAATGATTCGGTCGCTCTATTAGCGTTACTTCAAAGACGTGTTAAGTTTCGTTGCGTAAAATATATGAATGTCAGGGCGTTTTAAATTCGATTATTGCTGCCATGATTATCATAATATATCCAGCACTATATGAAACTGATTTTCGCTGCCCTTCACAAAGGATAGTGGAGTTCGAATTTTCAAAAGCCAATATTGTTCGGTTAGAAGTTGATACCTGCCAAATGCTGAAGTTTGGAAGTAGGTATTGATTCTGCTCTGCGGCGTGAGGCGCCAGCACTTGATGCTAGCCCTCAGTGATAGGGCGTACAAATACGTCGACACTGTTGTCTCTAGGACCAATTTACTAATAACATACACTTTATACGTGTGTTCACATAATCGAGTTTTATTGTTGCTTGAACAGGTTAACTGGTACATGAACTCAAGAGACAAACTCCCTCCCTTTTCCTATGTAGGCTACGTATGGTTTGACGCCGCGACTGGCGTCGGGGGGGGGGGGAAGATTCTTCGCACTTGGTGTAGAACTACTTATCTGACACTGCAGCGCTGAATTCCCTCGGCTGGCGGCTTGGAACTGCTCTCGAACTTGGTGGGCGTCTCGGCGCCTGGCTTCGAAGTTCCTTCTTCCCGGGTCCAACGCAGGACTCTGCGTTTGACGAAGTCTGACTGACTTTTCTCGGATGCTTCCCGCCGCACGTCCCGCTTGACGGCCTCCGACTGAGGTCGACGTCGTGATGCATTCTCGATCCTCTACTGACTCCGGCTGACTGACTGACTGCTCGATCCGCGACTGACTGATTCGACGTCTCTCCACTGACTGCCCTGTTGCTCCCCCCTTCGTGTGGTTTTGTAGCGTCCATCACCATATTCAACTTGCCCTATCTCTGCACGTGTCCGGAGTGCTTGTCGACCCTCCAGGTCATAAAACACGTGGCCGCTGCTCGTGTGGTCCGCAGCCGGCGTGGCGTCGTCCCTTGGTTCTGGCCTGGAAGTTTATTGTCACGTCCGCTAAAAGCTCTCATGGTTTATTGCGGTAAAAGCCCGGGACAGGCGCAGCTGGTGGTGGGATCTCGGTGTCTCTTGGGCAGCTGCAAAATGCAGCTGTGTCCGCGCCCTGGTGCCTTCCGTTGTCTCCGGATGTCGTCTGCATGTGCAGGAACAGTTGCACGTGCAGAAACCTTTGGTAGCGCCCCTTAGCAGCTGCGAGGCTCCTGGCATCATTCTTCCGGCACGTCCACAAAACCCTTAATCCTTATTGCGGTCGTCCGGCTGCGAGCTCCGCCAGAGTGTGTGTTCTGACGAATAAAATATAGGGACGCAGAATGCGTCAAAGTTCCAACGACCATTTAAAAAAAAAAACATATTTTTTCGGGAAGAATGAATTGGAAGACGAAAGGGCAACTTATCGTGCGGTAAGGCTGAGTGCGAAGCACCCCGCCCGCGGATTGGCTCCCAACCTGTGCTGTCCGCGTACGAGCCGATGTGGCCAGCCAATCGGAAGGAACGAGATAACGTGTGGGGGCGAACTTCGAAAGGCGGGCTTTTTGGCGGCGCGTGAAATCGCCTGCGAACTGCCCGCCGACAGCAGCGGCACGCCGCGGGGCATCAAGAACCACGCAGTCCGTTCACGGTTAGTTGAACACATCCTGAAAGCTCTAATTTCCTTCTTTCCACACTACGTGTATCTTCCCGCCGCCGAGTGTAACAATTAACGCTGCCAGGGACCTCTTGTCTAGCCTCTACAGTCCATTCACGGTTACTTCACAATTTACTGAAGCCCTGATAAAGTTCTAATTCCAGGATATCCCTCCACCCCATGCAAACAAAGATTTACGAAATCTAGAAAATTACACCAAAGGGACAGCTCAGCGCATTCATGCGCAATCAGCGTCATACAATTTTGCATAGGAACTATTTCTTACTAAGCGTTACCAACAAATATTTTTACCACTTTATTTATATTAGTTATAAATGAAATATAATTTAGATAAAATATACGTAAAATTTTATTTTAACCGAAAATAAGGTACTTCTGTTAATACAAGTATAAAACAGTTGTGATGCATGATCTGTTTAGGAAACAATTAAGCACGTTATACATGGGGTGATTTTTCAAAGGTTTGATTCAAAAAGGTGAAGAAACCCAGACTATACTATATGCATTTATCGAAGAAACGCTGTGAAACAAGTGGTGGTATCCTTGCCTTATTATGTTAATTTATCTCCCTCTATAAGTTGCTGTTACGATTTAATATTAAAATTCAAGCCTCAGTCGGGNGGGGGGGGGGCACGGTGGTGTAGTGGCCAGAATACTCTCCTTCCACATACGCGAACCGGGTTCGATTCCCGGCGGGGTAGCTCACGAATTTTTGCATGTGAGAATCGTGCCGGACGATGCCACTGGTCGGCGGGTTTTCTCTAGGCTCTCCCGTTTCCCCCGCCCTTGCATTCCGGCGCCGCTCCATACTCACCTCACTTCACCCTCATCGGCTCTCAAGACCTAGATGTTTAGAGCTGTCCAAATCACTCCACTCCATACTGCCCAACAGAAACATATTGTTTTTTTTTACATAAAATTGATGGTCGTGATCCTATCCTAAGGGGTGGGAGGAATGAAGTTCCACAGTAACGAGATCTATCATAGTTTATCTTGATGGAAAGAGACCCTCCCCTTCCGTGCTCGGAACGCCGGTAAATTTATTTTCAGGCCGGAAACAGTGCTCACATTTTCCTGAACGCCATATTCGTAAAAAAGAGGTTCACGAACAGGTTACGGTGAACCATTAGCAGAGAAGGGGGGGGGATGGTTTTCGTTTTTGGTCACACTTACCCGCTATTAAGTTCACGCCATTTTACAACGGAGGCGTCCGATTAATTGAGGTGGTTTTCGGCGCACGCAATAAGGGCGGCAATCTCGTTTGCATTCCAAGTCGCTTCGCCTTTGTGTGTGCGTACAACCAACGGTTTTGCAAGTTGCTGCAAACGCCCGGTTGAGACGCTCCAAGACTACAGTGAGATTAGAAAGTCTCTCAGTACTGATGGTACATTTTAAACTCGCTGAAAACTGCTGTTTTAGTTGAAAAGCTCTGAATACATTTGAATACTTAAGTTACGCTTTTTACATGTGTATTTTATTGCTTTAAATACCATGTTTCGAGTGTCAGTGGTGTTGAATAAACGTACGTGGATTCGCGTTTTGTTTTGGTGCATTTCTTATCCGATCGCCGCACACAATTTCCGGAACATCATAGAAATATGAGCACGACAATAAGTGCTTATAGTCAGAAATATAGACACTAACACCCCTGTGTAAAACATCGTATATAGAACACTTGCCACTCTGCCCCGAAATTATGGAACCAGGCCCACAAATTAAATATTTTCGTGACACTGCCGTTTTTTTTAAATTTAGTGTGGTCACCATTATGTATGAAAATAAATTTAGTGTTTGTCAAGTTTTGAAGCGTTGCGTGCGTTTAAACAAGCGGGAGAAAAAAAAACTGTCTAGTTACAGTAAACTCAGATTAGCGCAAGCGACGGGAGTCATTAAGAATTTAAAGTTTTAAACAGTGTTCGACACAAACAAAATATTGGCATGCCAATGTATTACTAATGTACACATAACTCGTTTACAGTTTTATTAAGTACTTCTGAAATCAACATTAAAAAAAAAATACTGCGCTAGTTGCGTAATGTTTTGACGAATACAATAAGTGGCATGTTTACACTGAAGTTGTCGGCATCATAATAAATATAGGTCCAGGTCTTAAAAAATATTAAAAGCATAAAATTTAAATTGGTGAAATCTTAATTTATTTTTTGTTATTTTTATGCACGTGGGAGTAAGATTTAGCATGTTCTTTAACATATTTCCTTATCTACTAATTTGATAAATGCAAAAATGAAGACATTCTAGCTATTATTTTACTTGTTGTGGAAAGATACAAAATTAACAAAGAAGTAGAGCATAAGCAGAAATTTCCAATTCAACTGCGCACAGCCAATAAAATAATTTTAATAGCTTTCAATACAAATACTCTCAAAGCACATCATCAAATAATACTTCTGTATTCATTATACACGTGCCAATTCTCCATAGACAATTATTTCGGTATTATTGTGATCGTAGCACATTTGTGAAAATCACGAACAAACCGACCTTTCCTTCTAGCTAACTGCAGTTACAATCAAACGCCCAAACAGTCCGGGAAAACTAGCTTAATGCTACCGCGCGAACGCAGAAAATTGCAGCCACGTCATGTAACCCAACCGAACGGTAATGCAAACGTTTAGTTAGGTTTTTTCCGAAAGTAATGCGCTTTTAATTAAATATATTTCATAACTTAAATATATCCTAGTGGTACCACTGAAAACTCTCACAGGAAATGCTGTACAATTTAAATAAGGTAATTGTGCAAACAATATTACTAATAACTACTTTAAGACAAAGTTTTATAAGTTTTGACAGAATTAAACTCCTTAACAACAATTCAAGCAATTTACACCAACTTCAGGTAACCTTTTAAATTCAAAGTATCGAGCTGTAATTCATACAAAAAAATACATTTCACAGTAAATAGTTTCCATTTTTTTGATTAAGAAGACAGGGCATGGCAAAATCTTTAAAACTCCCCTTGCATTTGAAATTTTTTATGTAAGAGATTTATTAAGCCTGTTTAGTATTGAGATTAAAAAGTTATTGCACAGCCTTCATGCTCTCTTTACTCGACATTCCCCTAACGGCTACAATCGCCTATTTGAGTACAATGCATTGACAGATCGCGCAAAAATCACTGTACCGTAGTAGAAATCACCTTCAAATAAGCAACCGAGTGACATGAACCAGCTTAAAGATAAAGTATGCCGATTTTCGTCTGCTAAGTAAGCCCTATGTTCCCCCAACACTCTCTCATCAACACAATGGAACTGTCAAAATCACATGGTAAACAGCGACGAGCGTGTTTGCTTATACGTTTGGTTTTTCAACAGACCCACCATATCATAGGCCTCGCCTATGAATAAAATATTTCGACGAATTTGGATATATTCTATAGAGTGCGCAGTCCGTATACCCATATAAGTCAATCTAATACAGTGAGTCCGAATGTATGAACGTATCACAAAAGGTGGACATTACCTGTTAGGAATCCAAAACATCCGTGTGTGTTCCTCCATAGCCTCTGCATTGCTGAATGCACCGCCAAGTTCTGTTGTTCATTAATGTTGATCAACATTCTTGGGGTCACTTTTTTGCAGGTTGTGCGCACTGCATTTTTAAGCTGATCGTTGGTTAAATAACGCCACTCCGCACATTTGCCCGCACAGAGTGCAATATCTGGTGTTGTCACATCAGGGTTTCTTGGAGGTCAGGTAAGAGCAGCTGGACAATTTTCCGATCCTCGTCCGATCCACGATTCCTAAAAATGTGTTCAAGCATTTTCAAACAGCCAATGCGAAGCAAGCTTGCCGGCGCCCCATGCGTATCGAAACCAAACAATGTCCAGGATTCCGATATTACGTAGTTGTGGGGCGAGTCAGTCGTCCACCATTTGGAAATACCCGAATTCATTAATAGAACCATTGGCTGTTCGACAACGTCTGAACGAAGTCTTTAGAATGAGGATCGGACTACTGTCCAGCTCCTTTTCCATGGCCTCGAAAAGGCCCTGATTATGACAACGAAAGATAACTCTGGGGTTCTATTAAGGAAAATATGCGGAAGCGACGTTATTTACCAACTATCAGCAAAACAAGAAAGTTGATTACAGAAGAACGGAGCTTTATGCAGAAGCCACGAAGAGAGACAAACTGATTATTGTGAGTGGGTGAGTGAGCGAGCGAGCGAGTGAGCGAGGAGATTTAGGCGGCTCTTAACAGCGAGGTCTTGAGGGCCGATGAGGGTGATTGAGGTATGGAGCAGCGCCGGAATGAAAGGGTGGGGGAAACGGGAGATCCCCGTGAAAACTCGCAGACCAGCGGCATCTTCCGGCACGATTCCCGCATGCGAAAATCCAAGAGACCCGGCCGGGGATTGAACCCGGTTCGCATTGGCGGGAGGCGAGCAGGCAGGCTAACCACTCAGCTACCGCGGCCCCAGGATTTTTCAGATTCCTAAGATATATGGTCTACCTTTTATGATACGTTCATCACATACATACGGGCTTATTGCAATCGTTTGACATATACGCGTTTACGGACTTCGTGCGCATCCTGTAGTTACAAAAAAACTAGGCCAGAGGAAGTGTACAACGTTTCGAAGAACTAATAATAAACTGTTTTCTATCATCATATGCTTTCAATGCTTGTTTTGATAGCGACATTGGCAACACAGCAGTGCAATGTCGGAAAACTGAGTATGGCTCTTTCGTAGCTGGCACTCGCACTCTACTCCACAGTGATCTCGGCGGAGTGATTTTCACTAGTGGGAAGAGCTTATTTTGAACAATCATCACTTGAGCCTGTTCGCGGTTTCTTTAACACGTTTTGAATAGAACCTTAGAATAATCACTCCTTGTACGACGTGTTTGTTTGTTAATGCACCATAAGCGTTTTATACTCTTGTTAACATAAGTTCTTTATTATTGGTTAAATTTAATGTTTACTTTTTTCCTGTCTATAAATTATATATCTAATTGCAATTAATAATAATTATAAGCAGGGAGAAACTAGTTTAGTTGGCAGGCCTAGTGCCTAGTAAGAAATAGTTATTATGCAAAATATTATTACACTGAGTGCGCATCAATGCGGTGGATTGTCACTTTGGTGTGCTTTTCCAGACTTGGTTAAGCATTGTTAGCATATAACTTTAGTAGGGCTTGAGAAAAGTTGGAAGTAACCATGAACTGACTACACTTCAACTTGCAAAGGTAAAAAATCGTGAAGCATGAAGAACCATAAGCCTTATTAATTACGGCGGACTGCGAATTACTGGAAGATCGGATGGTTGCTGCGGTGGGTCCGACGTCACTGCCAGTCCGCCAGAGCAGCGTGACGGGCTGGCGATCACGAAGGGGCCAACACGGGGGGACGATAAAGGACTGGGCCGGCAAGGCCGGGCGCAGGTGTTAATAACCTGGTTACAACGCCGGCCTGCCCGCCGGCCACTTCTCCCTCCAGGTCCCGTTTACAAGCGAGGGTATATTGCCACGCAAGCGCTGCCCCGGCAGCCGAAAAAAAAAAAGGCCATCACGAAACAGCAACCAGTTAAAAAAAGATATTACGCACCAAGAAGATTGGACACCGAGGGGGCTTGTGTCAGCTCAGGCAAGTATTTTACAGAGCACTGGGATAGCGAGAGGCGCGGGGAAATAGGTTTAAACTACGGCAAGCACGTAAAAGGTAACGGGGAGAGAATTATTACCAAATGAATGGCACTGCACAACAGCAACTTAAACCAAGAAACGTAATCACTTCAGCTAAAACAACAAAAACAATCCCAAATACAGCAAGGCCATCTGAATGTGGGTCCTTACCGACTGGACTTGACGGCGTTGGACACAAAACAATTAATAATTTTATTTTGTACCAAACATTGTTAAACTTGTACACATTATATGTAATGACATTTTCCTCGAATAAAAAAATATTACAATTTATATTTTTTCAATAATTTTATATCAAATTCAAATTTTTCTGCTTTGCTACATCCATGATAACACGTACTAAGTTGTACAGTGGGAAACATTTACAAAGTAAACTAATGTCATGGCCTTCCGTGTGGTATATATGTAATCACCAAATAACAGTTCATACATTAAAAAAAAGTTAAATATAAAGAAATGTTTCCATAATTTAAACAATTTTTTTCATATATATATATATGGCTTGTTATTTGGTGATGACATTTGTAACGCGGTAGCCCATGGCATTAGTTTACTTTGTACATGTTTTCACCGCCTCTGCACCGTGGATAAGAGGAAGGTCTTACGGAGTATGACCGAGCAAGATGGCGCTGCGACAAACCTTCCAACTCGCATTCGGGAGGACCCGGGTTCGAATCCCGGTCCGGCCATCCTGATTTCGGTTTTCAAAGGTTTCCCGAAATCACTCCAGACGAATGCTGGGATGGTCCCTTACTGCAGGCCATGGTTGAGTTTTCCCACATCCCTGCTTCTTTGAGGAACTTGCTCCGTCTGTAATGATTGCGCTGTTGACGAAGCCGTTAAGCCCTACCTACATAGTCTGTTCCACGAAATAGTGCCCTTATTTGACAGTTCTGAAGGCAGTCTTGTTTACAGCTGTTTTATTGGACACAGCTGTACCTCCCCCATCCTCCCCGCCAGAGATGTTTACATAAACACACACAGATGACTGTCAACCTGTCCAATACGTCAACAGAGAATGTTTTGCCACGGAAATAACCGTACACAAGGCTACTTTAAAAACAATCAAAAAATGCGCTCGTTCGAGAGACCGACTGTATCTACTTACCTTATGCAGTGTGCACTCTGATGGACGTGCTTGGATATTACGCAAGTCTAGCGAACGTTATTTACAGCAGTGTGTCTTGTCAACAGAGAAATCTGGTGGTGATAGTATAATGGTTTGGGGCTGTTTCTCGTAGTCTGGACTTGGACCATTAGATTTTAATCTATCGCTGACGCTGACATGACTTTAATGAAAATATCAAGCTTTCCACACTGTAACAACAGTTTGCAAGATGCACTTTCCTGTATCAGCACGATAATTCTCCTACCCATTAAACCAGGTATATAACGTCGTGATTTAAAAAAAAATCATATGTTCCATCTAATGCTGAAGGCAACTTCCTACGCGTATCTCTGTAAATGTTCTAGGAATAAGTTTTCCCAAGAAAGGTAAAAACCAATAGCATTCTTAGGGCCTCCGTGCGCAGTTTCCTGCTAAAGCAGAAAAGTACAAAGTGAAATATGTAGTTTAATCCAGTGGCTTACATCGCGTGTGATAACATCTTACTATCGAAGATCTAATTTGCGAGAAATATATATTCCCGGGAATAGATATCGCAGACTTCGCCTACCGCGATGATTCCCTGCAGCCAGACTTAATCTTGAGGCGTTAAAAATGTTTTTAACTTGGAATTCCCCTTAAAACTGAGCAGGAAATAACACTCCACGATTCACGACATCGCCTGCAACACCACCGAAGTATACCGAGCATTCTAACACATCGTGTTGGCGTCGACCTAGACCTGTCACGGGCATTCGGCTCTGTCCATCGCACTGCTCTTATCGATAACCTCTCATCAACAAACATCTCCAGAAACGCCAATCACTCGTCTTCTTACCTCTTATCGCTCAAACAGGACTTTCCAGGCGTAGATAACACCCACAAAGAGCAGGAGTGCCACAAGACTCAATGTTGAATCCACTGCTATTCGCTACATGCCGACACCAACAGACCTCACTCCTTATGAAGACGACATCGCATACTCTCTACCGACAAGAAAGCAGACTCACACTACAAAAAACTTACCCATGCATTTACCTGTGTCAATTACTTCAGCTCGCGAAGAATATCCCTCAACATCCAAAACACAAAGGCAATTTTCTCTTCCAGACAACTAATTGAACAACTTCCATCACCACTCCTGCACAATAACTACTCAGTAAAGTAGAAAAAATCAGACGAAATACATCGGTGTCCTCAGACACTAAACTGCGCCACACACAATATGTAAAACAAGCTATCCGAAGAGCTCAATGGGATATAAAAGAACGAACACCACTCCTTTCAGGGCCACGGTGGCTGAGCGGGTAGACTGCTCGCCTCCCACCAAGGCGAACCGGGTCCAATACTCGGCCGGGTCACTTCCAGATTTTCCCCAGTGGGAATCGTGCCGGACGATGCCGCTGGTCGGCGGGTTTTCTCGGGGATCTCCGGTTTCCCCCGCCTAGAATTGCGGCATTGCTCCATTCCCACTTAATTTCACCCTAATCGGCTCTCAAGACCTCGATGTTAAGAGCCGCCCAAATAACTCAACTCAACCACTCGTCTCCCCAAGATCTCACAAGGATCTAAAAGAAAGGATCGCAATCTTCACAGCTTTCGTATTACCGCTTCTTCGCTATGACTCTCCAATCTGGACATCTGCAGCAGCCTACATTCATAGACCACCATTATATTCAGCCTTCTATAGGCTATTAACGGTAAAGTGAGCCCTTTTTGAAGCTCTCTCATTTGAAATAATAGTTAATAAATATATTTTATTGTAGCCTTAGACGTTAACTTTCGAGTCCGGTGAAATATATACACCGTGTTTATTACTTGCATGGCAATATTTATCTTAAAAAGTGGTGGAAGGATAAAAAAAAATGGCTGATAGGAAAAATGTAACTAGAGCATAAAAAGTCCTCACTTTACCGTGAATAGCCTATACAATAGTACTCCGCACATTAACCGGCTTGTCATAGCGCACTCCCCATCTCGACATACTTCAACAGACAAAAATAAACACACATTCACTCCATAAAATCAGCAGTACACAAACAATCAGAAAGCGAGAACCCTATCATTAGACAACTTGACACCATCATCCTGGACCTCCAAACCACCTGCTTTCTCCACGACTCACCTAAAAGAAACTAACCAAGAACGCGCGTATGCAGCGCGACCACCCGAAAAAGAATATTTATACCAAGAACCAGAAGACCACGACGAAAACCTGTAGAAGGAAATACCCCATAAACGCAGACAGAAGAAGGAAGGCAATGTAAACGTAGAAAATCCCCTACCTGCCAGCTACACTTTCGACTGGAAAACCTTCAAAAACGGGAAAAAATGTTTTTAAGGGGTGAGAGAGAGGGAGTTTCCCCACACAAATTCTAAAGAATAAAATAAGAACAAATATAAACCAAAAATCTTAGTAAAATTAACTACAAAATTATAGACTACAAAAACGCGCAAAAGAAATAGATCACGAATCTCACAGTGTAAAAAAAAGATGGTCAGTATAACTTTTAGTTTCGAAATGNGGGAGAGGAGATCGATGACGAATTCAACATAAAATCTTTAGTTTTAGCTGGAGCATCATATGCCACATACACCAGATCCACAAACGTCAAATATTTAACATGCTACAGGAATAATTGAAACTAATTCCGTGAGTCAGAGCTTGGTTGGGAACTCATTCCGAGGAGTAGGTTTGACATGCTACTAATTACACGGCAGGCAACAGCAACGTGTGTCCACATAGTGCATTGCCACTATGAGATACCAGTTATAACCACCTGTATCAGTACGTTCCCACTTAATCCCAACCTATCAAGGTTACATACTGGTTACATAAAAAACCGTTATCAGAAATCCTGATTCATAACAAATAAAGATCATTTATGATTCGCAACGAAATCACAGAGCCACATTTTTCTCTAACGTAAGTGCGGTTTTCAACACTTCCTTAAAAAAAATAAATAAAAGAAAAGCTGAAGATAAACACAAATCATGGACGGCGATCGCAGAAGAACTTAAGTTTTCTGGAGAAGTTTGATTTGTCAACTGCGACCACCAGTGCCAGACGCCTGCGCGCAGGCCCCAGGTTGTTAGTTTGCTTCCGTCATGTGTACGCGAGAGGATGTATACTCCCAGCCAGAGTCGATGCTGATGAGGACGACGAGAGAAGCTGATCATTACAAGGAAAAGAGCACGCGAGAACGCGGAAAGGCGGAAGGCTGACGGAAATACGGGATTTAAGACGATACCAGTACCTGTGCGACGTTCTAGGTAAAATTTGGTTGGCTTAGAATTCACATCATCGAGATAATAAAGTGGAATAACGGTAATTGTGAAAAACTCCCCTTCCTTTTTTCCTGCATGCGGCCGGAGAACGCGTGGCAGATTTCTGGCTAAACGCACATATCGCGGGCATTATTCCACACAGTGGAAAGAATGTAATTTCAGTTAAGAAAAATATGCAAAAATACCACAAAAAATTGTGATTAAAAGCAACACTTTCGGCATAGCTGACATGTAAATACGGAGGCTACAGGCAATGTTTTCCACGGAATAAAATACCATTATTATGCCACTATGAACGCAGAATAGTTGCCCCTTTTTTTGGATACTTTCTGAGTTGGGTCCAGCAGGGGTAAAAGTTCGGTCAGTATTCTTGCGGGAGGATGACGTTGTGAAAGAATTTTTTTTTTTTTAACTGCGAAAGTTTTTTATTTTCTGTCTGTCTACTTTTCCAAGACAACGCCTCTGAATAAAAATACGAATACTACACCACAGGTTAATGCATAACAAACGGTTGAAAAACGTAATGCAGAGTATCCTGCACATTTAGTATACGCATTAATTTTAAGTTACTGCATTATGTTCATTTAATGTCAGTTAAGTAACTCAGTACATGTAAGTAAGCACATCTTCAAAATTTTGGAAATGCAGCTGTACAGAATCACGCACACACATGCACAGAAAACAAACTTTTACATATAGCGATCAGTTAAAGGCTGTTCATGGTAAAGCAAGCAAGACCTTTGGAAATATCCCACTAAAAAAAATCCCATGCCCATTACCACACGTTTATTACAGTACACACTGGCATCCATGCTCCAAATTCAGTTTGTAAAGAGACGTACGCACGTTACAATTATCTCCGCCTTTATTTGCATCCAAGAACTGGGACTCTGATTGGCCGGGAGGAAGGAAAGTCGATACTGTATTGCCAATCTGTAAATTTGGTTATTGAAACACAAATGTGGTCCTTGAAAAGTGTCAGTCTGTTTACGACATTTATTCTTCTATAAAATAGTGTTTTAGACTCTAGCGAAAATGCTGTATATTTTCTGAACAGATTGCCGTATTTAAAACCTTATACAGTTGTCACCGCTTGAACTTCTGAGGAAACAGAACACGCGCGAAACTTGTGCGCGCTATTTTCCACCGCCGCGCCGTCGCAACGCGTCCTTACGGCAGGACGTGACCTTGAGGTGTTGCCATTTTTTCACTACGGAGGTCCCTTGAAACCATTCAAGTGCCTAACAATTTTTCTATGTTTAGTTATTTCACTGTTTTGTGATACAATATCAATAAAATGTGATAAAAATGCTTATTCAGCTTAAAAATAACTTTCAGCTACTTTTTAAGTAGAATTGTAAGCTTTTTAACCTTAAATTTTATGGCAAACAAATTTCAAAGCACTCAATTCGAATCAGTGGAAAACCAATGATTCCCAGTGAAATTAAACTAGGTACTAGAATCAGTGGAAAACCACTGGTTGTTTCAGTAAAAAAAATTTCACTGATTGAATAAAGTGACGACCAAATGCAGCGGCGAATTAAAAAACAGTGAAAAAAATGACCGATGAATCAGTGGAAAATGTCACTGAATCAATAAGTGAAGGAAAACTGGCATTTTTCACTGATTCATCAGTTAAATTCACTGAAGTGACTGTTGAATCAGTCTGATACTGTTAGCTAATTGAAATAGTGAAATTCTGACTGATTTAGATTGAAAGTTATACGAGCACAACGTTTTACTTCCGCCAAAATGTTTCTTGAAGTCTTAGGAATTCCACAAAGAAATTTCTTGGGAGTTTTGCATTTTGTTCGCCTGGTATTAAGGTTTACCTTCTGGCTATTTGGAATTTAAATTTAATTGTAAAACTTAAAAAGAAATATATATGTTCGAAGCAACACAACTGTCAAAGTTACATGGTCAACAATGATGGACGTGTTTGTTTATATCTTAATTTTTAAATGGCGAGCACTATTATATTAATAACATATTTTACCAATTTTAATTAAATAAAACTGCTTTACAAATCGGTTGGAGGAAGTATAAAAGNATTATATTAATAACATATTTTACCAATTTTAATTAAATAAAACTGCTTTACAAATCGGTTGGAGGAAGTATAAAAGATTCAGAAAGTTTTTTTTTTCTAGAACAGCGGTTCGCAAACTTTTTCTGTCACGACACCATTAATAAGCTTATGTATTTCCGTGAAACCCCGACAGTATTTTTGACGTTTACCAAGAATTTTGAACCCACAACGTTTTTCATTCATTAACCTGTGCAGAATGCCCGAGTAGGCTTTGAATCAGAAATTCTATGCTCGTAACCAAAAAACTTTTATTCTGGTACAAAAAAAAATACTGTACCACTGAACTGAGCCATTTANCAATTCTATGCTCGTAACCAAAAAACTTTTATTCTGGTACAAAAAAAAATACTGTACCACTGAACTGAGCCATTTATCATCCACGAACTGAACTAAATAAAGAGTATGACCTGTCCTTTTCCAATATCTTTCTGCTTACCTTACCTCGCGATAGCGAAACTGTTGCAGATCGACCACTTGATGCAAGTCGTAGAAACTTTAGTACGGATTCTAATATTCTTTGAGTGTAATACTTGTACATTTTTAAACTTCGCTCACAATGTTCAAGAATACAATTGAAAAGTTCAACAATCATATATATATATATATATATATATATATATATTCTTTATAAAATAATTAAATTACACGTACATTCAACATAGTAAAGAAACACGGAAATCACAAGATAACATATGATGATAACATTGACAAATGAATGGAAGGTTGCAGCGAGGTTACAAAGCGT
>NQII01000997.1:396303-430298 GCA_002778355.1 Clitarchus hookeri | reverse complement strand
CACGCCATTTTCGCTTGGCGTATAGACAGGAAAGTAGTTAAATGTCGGGACACGGGGATCGGCCTGCCACGTCCTTAGTGTATTGTTTAAGCCACGAGGTGCGGCGGAGCAAGGTGGGCCGCGTGCCTGCAGTCGCCCCGCCCTGGCGCATTGATCGCGCCGGAGCCCCGCCGGTCCTTCCTCGACCCGGCTGCTAATTGACGGTCAGCCCCTCTCCTCGGACACACTTTACTACCTGCCGCCACAGTGATTCCCACCCACGCCGGTAACTTCTATATGGCTGACGGGCGTAGCCGATCGAGGGAGAGCGGGGGATGCTGAGATAGACCAATTTTTCGTCTTCTGCGCATGTACCCAACATTGACCCCGCGCCAATACAGCTGGCAACAAAATACTTGAAAGAATTTGAATTCAATCTAATTAATTTCATTGACAATTAGTTAGAGGAAGTGTACAGACGTTTAAACAACTTGTTTACTTAAACAGTGTTCTAATCTCAAATCATATCAACGCTGTTTATGATTGTCACATTGGCAGAAAATAAGTCCAATGTTTGGACACAGACTGGTTCTGCGCAGCTTCTGCTCCATATTCACTCTACGGTTGTAACCCCTATTTTTGCCACGTAGGTTGTCATCAATTTGTATTACATTTATTATGGATTTTTCACGGTAAATNGGTTGTAACCCCTATTTTTGCCACGTAGGTTGTCATCAATTTGTATTACATTTATTATGGATTTTTCACGGTAAATTGAGTAATCATGAAGGCCCTGCTTGATGTCTATAAGTATGACATTGTGTATTGTTCACCGTATGTCCGATTAACGTAGCCACAGACATGATCACTTTATTTATGCGTTGGTCAAATGAAACTGCGTAATTGTTAAAGTAAATATTTCTACAGATTTTCTAATTCTCACATTTCAGTATTCACAAATGTCTACAGAACANGCGTAATTGTTAAAGTAAATATTTCTACAGATTTTCTAATTCTCACATTTCAGTATTCACAAATGTCTACAGAACACTTATAATTAGACTTTAGGACATGTAACTACTTTCCCTCCATCGTTACCAATTTTACTGGGCGCATGCCATTCAGTGTGCCCGTTAGAATATATGCAGATAGTGACAGCGAAATCTAGCATAGGCTGTTATTTTTATAAAAAATATTTAATTGCTGTAAACTATAATGCTTTTTACTATACTCTTAAGTAATTTTTCTTCTAGTACTTGTCCTAATTAATACGCCGCTAATGCCAGTGTAACATCACCTCGATAAATGTCTGGCTAAGTTGCCGCGGCCGAGTGCATTACTGAATACCCCCAAGCAGAAATGCACATTGGGATGACGTCATTTTGTATCGAACTCCATCTGACAGCGATGGTGTTCACCCGTTTAGTTCCAGTCTCCGTGATTAAGGACATGTTGCACATGAGGAACATACGTTCATTTCAACGGCATCTGAAAGTACGTGCAAAGAGGAATAGTGATATCGCATTTGCACTGGAAAGCATCGCAGAAACGCCAAGAAATAATGTGCAAATATGATTAAGTTAAGAAAGGCCGGTAGCGTGGGGTAAAGGACCTATACGCACAACTGTTAAGTACACAACACGCGCCGTGACTCATCCTGGCGGGACAACTTCCCATAGCAGCGCAGCACCAGTCCCCGTAATCTGTTGTGGTAAGGGGTGTGTCAGTGTGTGACCGAGTACGCAATTAAGTTAACGAATGAGGAAGAACTGGACGCTATACTTATTTACGGTAAGACAGAAATAACAAGCAGGCCTTCCTAATTTATGGTGAAAGATATCTCTATCAGACGTCCATCTCACGGAAAACGGCACGAAGAATTTGCATACATCTCTTGTCAAGGGGTGATTGGAATTCCACAATATGAGTGCGACGAAAGACTGCTACGTGCGAACTACAGCAACATGTATTGGCACGCATCGATGCAAACCCCTATAAGGGTACGCGAGAACATTACAGGAACTTCGGAATAAGTAAAACAAGGGTGTTACAGATTATGCGTCAACGGAAATGCCATCAATATCACATGGTTCTTCATCAGGCATTACATGAAGGTGATTTCCAGCAGCGTGTATACTTTTGTAGGTTTGCTCTGATGTCTGTTAAGGGACGACAGCAATTTTCTGAAGAACATACTATTTACCGATGAAGCTACCTTCACAAACCAACACGACAGTACAGAAACGGCAGTACAAAGAACGCAACACACATCACATAAATTAGCACTGAACATAGGCTGCAGGGAGTGGGGTAAGACATCACAGGAAACTTTACAGCATGTGACAATAAATTATATTAATCAGTGAAACGTGCAGGGATGCCGTAAAGGCAGAGCTCATGATAAGCGTGCGAAACAAAAGTTCAAGCGCACAGCCAAACTGCCATTTTCATCGTGGAGCTAAAGCTTAAGGGTAACGCCTAGTAAAAAAAATGTGAACGAATGAAGGTTACGTCTGACTATAAGGAAAAATTGATACGGGCCCTCCCAAGACTGCAATATGCACTCCCGGGAGCGATAAGGACGAAACTGCCATGCGGATTAAGTGCGTCATCGCCACTAAGCGAAAGGCTCTGAATTGGCGTGCAGTGCTCTCGTCGTGCTGCGTGCACCTCTGGGACTTTCAGCGGCGACCCTACCATTTTATTGGTGGAAAGTGTGGAGTAAGGTACAATGGTGGGCACCAAGTATTTTTGTGTACATCTGACGCGTATACTTTGAGATACAGCGCTTTGAAATAGCAGATTTTAGCTATAGAGTCCTATGGAATGAAATATCCCAACGGGAGTGACGTCTTGGAAGCATTGCAACAGGAACCGTCTGAGACTTAAGTGTGCGTTNTGGAATGAAATATCCCAACGGGAGTGACGTCTTGGAAGCATTGCAACAGGAACCGTCTGAGACTTAAGTGTGCGTTATTTTCACAGATCAGCACGTTGCACGCATGTTTAATAGTTTTTTTTTAAAAAAGAATCGTGTGTGTTTTAAACACACTGCAATGCAGTTCAAGCACCACCAAATCACAGTCTGGAAGGTGTAAGGAGCCGAATTCAGAAGGCTGGGATGGGTAAAACCNCGCAGTTCAAGCACCACCAAATCACAGTCTGGAAGGTGTAAGGAGCCGAATTCAGAAGGCTGGGATGGGTAAAACCTTACTACGTGATAAACCATCCAGTTACTATACAATATCTTGTACGTCGGTCATCTTCGCCGGCACAAGAGGAATATTCAGTTTAACGACGCCATCACGAAGGAAGAACATCGCATCCTTCTCCTTCCAACCGCCAAACCTCCCTAGACGTGGCGGCGAACGCGATGGCCCATCTTCGGGAACCTAACGTTGCGTTTCAGAATTGAAATGCATTATTTAAGAGGGCAATTTCGCAAGTTTACTAACCGCCCCCACGTCCTCTTCGCCTTACATTTTCAGGCGATGAGCATCAACGCACCTCCGTCCTCTCTCCCTCGGCGCGGGCTGGTGGCGTCCCGGGCACGCGGCGTTTATTATTCACGCGAGCTGGCAGCGCGACGCCTGGGCGTGGCCCAGTTCCGCAGGCAAACTTGCCTCGCCGTCATCAGTCAGCATTAGCGTCGCCCGCTCGCTCCGCCCGAGAAGACGCCTGCAACGTCCGCCGTTAACTGTTTACACCGGTNCTGCAACGTCCGCCGTTAACTGTTTACACCGGTGCTTATAGGGTGTTCACGGTTACTTCCAACTTTCCTCAAGCCCTGCTCAAGTTCTACTTCCAGGATACTACTCCGACTCATGCAAACGAAGCTTAACTGAGTTAAGGTTAATTCTACTCAGGTTATATTTTAAGCTACGCAAATGACAAAAGAGAATATATTACTTAGTTATGTAGTTATTTTATATTTAATTTATGATTAGAGCAATTTTATTTAGCATGGAAAATAGAGAACATCTGGTACACATGCGACACCAGCGCTTACCTATTGGCTAAAAAATTTAGGTACCAAACTAAAAGCATTGAGCTTCCCAACCTGAATAGAATAAACCTTAACAGAGTCTAAAAAATTACACCAACTGGATAGCGCATCGGATGCGTGCGCACTCAGTGTAATATTATTTTGCATATGGACTATTTCTTACCAGGCATTACCAACACACGCATATTTTCTCCCTTTTTTATTAATATTAATTATAAACGAAATGTTATAATTTACAGATAGAATGTAACTTAAAAGTTCATTTCAACTAAAAATAAGGTACTCTTGTGTTAACACAAGTATAAAAAACATATTTAGGAAACACCCAACACGTCATACATAGGGTGAATTTTTAAAGGTTTGATTCAAAAAGTGTGCAGAAACCGCGAACAGACTGTACCGGGCTCCCCAGGTTAAGAAGCTCCTGACGTTTCGACGAGCACTGCTGGCAACTTCGCCAACGGACAACTTAGGAGCGAGTTGGTCTGCATCCCCTTACAGGCGTATACTTATATTCATATCCGTACACTTACAAAACATGAATGGGTCGTTCTACGAGATAGGAAAAATCTCAGCCCCATTTCTTATACATATATAATTTATGAGACTATGATTTATTTTTTAATAATGCCTTCCAAGTTTTTTTACATGTATACGCTAAGAATTTTAAAATAAAAACGTACAGTAAAAATGTTTTTAAAAAATAGTTAGTCAGAAAAGTGTTATTCCCTCGCTATCCATGCACCCTTTCCATCTATCCATCCTTTCCATCCATCCTTTCCATCCATCCATCCTTTCCATCCATANTCCATCCTTTCCAACCATCCATCCTTTCCAACCATCCATCCATCCATCCATCCATACATTTATACATTAACATAGTGGGAAAAAAAAATTTTGATAGAAAATTATGAATGTGTCACTGTCATCCACAATAAAAATAATTAAATTTTTCAAAAATAGTGTTATCAAAATGCTTGTAAACCATCATTTTAAACGCAATAAGGTTTAATGACTCTCCCTAAGTTTGCGCATCGTTCCCTCACATCTGTTTTACTTCATTTTCTGGCCACTAGATGCCTCACAAGGTCATTACTAGCGAGGAGGACGACGACCAACTTGGTTGTGAAGCTGTAAGAGTTGCAGGCTTATTAGTAATTATTTTCCAATAAATTATCGAAATTTTGAAAGTTGGCGAGTATTTTTTACACATTTCCTCACAGGACATCAAGCACATATAAGTAAACTTTATTTATTTAATTTTGCTTTAAAATTGTTATAAGTATCTAAATTTTTTTGTAAATAGATCTATGTTAACAAAAATAATAAAATATAGACATTTTAATAGCCCTATTTCTTCAAACGTGTAGAAGTATAACATATAATTTGATTTCAAATACAGTATTACCACTAAATGGATTTAAATCAGAAATGTAAATATAATTTATTACAAATTTGATATTGTACATTGGTTTTCAGGTAATTTCCTTTAAGAAACTATAAAATGAAGAAATTTTGAAAAATATGGATAAGACAAACCCAATAAAGGTATTTATTACCAGATATTATTTCTAGGGCTTTATAATATTTTACACGTTTTAAGTAGGAGTTCTGAAAGAATGTTTAGTATTTTAAATATGTAGTTTATAAATTTTATTTATTTTACATTTTTAAAGTATGTTCAGTTTTATTTAGCTTCCAAAAAATAAATACAAGTAAGCTACTAGTTCCCCCTCTTAAAAATTTTTTTTTCTAAGTAGGCCTAATTCTGAACGGAGATATGACCCAAGGGTCTTTTTTTTAAACAGGGTCGAAGAAAATGCTCCAATATGAAGAAGTCCATTCGTCATAGGATGAAAATTATAATTGAGGGGCCAAAAACTCTTGATCTTGGAAGTTTATCCTAGTTCGTTTTGGCAATGAAAACAGGAACACAAGAATTTGCCAGTACATGGGCGTTACCCAAAACTGCAAAACGAAAATGAAATTCAATTAATATTTTTAAAAAATATCATTGGGTAGAAAACATTTTTTTTGGAGATGAAAATGATGTCACATTTCTACCTACTAAAATTTTCGCCACTGTTATAAACAAAGAATGTGGGAGTTTTTAAAAAATTTAATACGCTATTTAAGTCTTTTAATGGAAGACCAAATATTTTATNTCCAATATGAAGAAGTCCATTCGTCATAGGATGAAAATTATAATTGAGGGGCCAAAAACTCTTGATCTTGGAAGTTTGTCCTAGTTCGTTTTGGCAATGAAAACAGGAACACAAGAATTTGCCAGTACATGGGCGTTACCCAAAACTGCAAAACGAAAATGAAATTCAATTAATATTTTAAAAAAATATCATTGGGTAGAAAACATTTTTTTGGAGATGAAAATGATGTCACATTTCTACCTACTAAAATTTTCGCCACTGTTATAAACAAAGAATGTGGGAGTTTTTAAAAATTTTAATACGCTATTTAAGTCTTTTAATGGAAGACCAAAAATTTTATTCTAATTATTTGTAATAATTTATTGTAAACAGTAGTTTATAAGAACAGTTGAACAAGCTTAATCCAGTTCCGAAAGTCATAAAACTGACGTCAAACTGATTTGACTACTACTAGGCGTAATTTCTCATTGCAATGTTCACAATGTTATTTATTAGTAATCCATTGCAAAGCTACTATGAAAAGTAACTAATTATTCTAATACTGTTAAGGAACAAAGATGTTACCTATAAATCACATAAAAAAACCGATACTGTATAATTTTTTACACCACATTTATGACTCAAAACTCATTCACTAACCCATCATTCCCTCACTTCGGAGAGAAATATTTATTTATATAGACGTGTTAAAATTTATTATTGATTTCTCACATTGTGTAGTCAATTACCGAGGTCCTCAGGTATACATAAACCAAATGTAAACAATTTTCAACAATATATGATCTACGAAATTTCTCCTATTGCGTGGACGGACCCAAGTATTAGGTCCGTCACGAACACCGTATGTGCGAAATGTATTTCCGGCAATTTTTGTAAAAAGGTACTTTATACGTAATTACATATACGTAGAGAAAAGGCGTACGTAGCATTAGGGCGTGAATGATTGTCAAAAATAACTATAATCATAGGTAGACTTTTTTTTTNCTAATTATTCTAATACTGTTAAGGAACAAAGATGTTACCTATAAATCACATAAAAAAACCGATACTGTATAATTTTTCACACCACATTTATGACTCAAAACTCATTCACTAACCCATCATTCCCTCACTTCGGAGAGAAATATTTATTTATATAGACGTGTTAAAATTTATTATTGATTTCTCACATTGTGTAGTCAATTACCGAGGTCCTCAGGTATACTTAAACCAAATGTAAACAATTTTCAAGAATATATGATCTACGAAATTTCTCCTATTGCGTGGACGGACCCAAGTATTAGGTCCGTCACGAACACCGTATGTGCGAAATGTATTTCCTGCAATTTTTGTAAAAAGGTACTTTATACGTAATTACATATACGTAGAGAAAAGGCGTACGTAGCATTAGGGCGTGAATGATTGTCAAAAATAACTATAATCATAGGTAGACTTTTTTTTTTGTTGAAATGGCTTCCAAAACATTTCCCGACGACATGTGTGTAAATATAGCAGTTACTGTCCCCCTCCACCACCCTCCTTCCCCAGCTTGACCTCAAGGCGCACAAAATTATCTCGCCACGATTTATGGGCGGACCGTTATTAAAAGATCAAATGAAATGGATGACGGATAGTCGGTCACCGTTTTTGTGAACTTTGTTGTTATAATGGACNTCGGTCACCGTTTCTGTGAACTTTGTTTTTATAATGGACGTCGCGAAAGGTAAACAGAATATGCCAAACGTAAAATTGTGCAACGGGAAGTTAAGTGAAGATAAGCGGGTGGACGCAACCATGTTATAAGACAGATACGCTGGTTTAACAGGCGACAGGGAACTACCGTAGTTATCTCGACGTGACGCAATTACGGCATTATCAGTCGTGTCGCGATAAGCCGGGACCTGATAGCGTGCAGCGTACAAGGTGGGTGCCAGTGGGATGGGCCTTATCAGACACGCCGCGCACGAAGATAAATGCCCGCCCATGAATTAACACTGGTTTTAAACGCCTGTTTCATACTGGAAGAGGTGGGAAAACTCCCCGCAGGGGTAAATTCGGTCCATTAATTGGCTCTTCGACAGAATCTTTCATCTCCGCCCCACCGTTCCACTTTCCCGGACAACGGGGTCATTTTATCTCAAATCCGCAACTGCAAAAAAAAACTAAACAGACAATTGTTGTAAAAAGTGTAATAACAGTCTAGGCGGGAGAAACAATTACCGCTCGTAGATAGAAAAAAATATCCAACTATGAGAGATGTCATAAGTGTCCACTGCGCCATGAACCTCGAGACCAAACAAACCTATTTGATAACTTACACAAAATTTGTGCATAGTATATTCGCGATCTATTCACACTTTCTGAACCAAACCTTTAAAAAATCACCCCGTGAATGACGTGCTTGGCTGTTTCCTAAATATGGCATGCGTCACAAGTGTTTTATACACGTGTTAACATAAAAGCACCTTATTTTTTGGTTAAACAGAAATTTTACATATATTTTATGAATAAAATATAACATTTCACATTTCAATTATTATGAATAAAAACGGGGAGAAAATAGGTGTGTTTGCAATAGCTAGTAAGAAATAGTTCTTATGTAAAACATTATTATACTGATTGCGTACGAATGCGGTGCGCTGTTCCTCTGGTGTGTTCTTCTTGACTCGCTATGCTTTGTTTTCATGAGACGGAGGAATATCCCGGAAATAGAACTTTAGCAGGGCTTCAGAAAAGTGTGAAGTAACCGTGAATGGCCAATATCCGAAATTGCGCCAAAACGCCGCCATTTTCAAAATAATGCCAAGAAAAAAAGCTTAAATTATTATTCTTCCAAGCATTTCGGCAAAGGATTTTCTGTCAAATTTTCATACTAAACAAATTCTTAGCGACATTCAACAGCGATAGCTGAAAGACCGAAAAATCGTAACAGTATACGACTCATGTCTCGAATCGAAACGCGAAGCTATTTTAAAGTCACTTCACGCACTATTAAGCAGTAAGAGTTCTTCCTTCCTATCGCAAGTCTCAACGCAAAGATTGCCTAAGAAATTCTAATGCTACAACACGAAACTGAGACGTTTCCTAGTTTAAGGACTGCAGTGCCGAAAGTTGGTCGGACCAAAAGCATTAAAATGTTCGACTCCGAAAATACACGTGTTCAATTGTGTGGACGATATAATCGGAAAGTGCAACTGTTAAAATGAAAAGCGTAAAGTATACCACGAAACAATCGACGCCAACACTCACGACTTTTATCAAGCTACGTTACAGAGAAAGTAAGGCGGTTGTGGAAAGTGTGAAGAGGGGTCTAGAGGGGAGGGGAAGAAAATTCAACGAAAGTAAAATGTGTAAAAGTCGTCACGCTATACAAAGGTATGATTGGACCACAGTAAACTGAAACGTGAATCCTTCCGCCCGTATGCAAAAGTGAAAATTACCGTGGACCAGTATAGTACCCAGCCGTTACTCAAGCAACATCGTGCAAACTGTGAGGAACATACATGTATTAAATTATTGCGCCAAAATGAAGAAACCAATATAATAAACATAAGAGGTTCATCGCAGCTGCTAAAATTGTAAACAGTAACTATTGCAACTTGCGAAGTGGCGTGCATAATACTTCATGCAGGAACATTTTGTAGCTACCTATATAAAGAAAAATGTTAAAACGGGCAGTAATGACGATAAACATTGTTTTTATATTCAAATCATTTTTATTTGTAATCAAAAAGTTTTTTTTCCGTACCCATTCCAGTTAGCTATTTTACTTTGGTTCGTAAGAAAATGTTACAAAAGTAATTTTAAAAATTCTTTCTAGCCTTGCCCCTTACTGTGGTCGTTGTAATTTTTGAGAAACACTATTACGAAAGCATTGCACACATCACCGTGTAATTGAAAGTGTATAAAATGCAGGGGCAACACGGTGCAAGCCAGAGAGGTGGGGGACAGGAAAACCGATAGCTGCTATAGTGCCAACCGTCACTGATCAAGGAATCCGCACGAGGGTGATATTTAGTTAGCAGTCCACCGCCCAACGAGCAAACATTTTCTGCCTGTGACGAATCCTCTCCACGACGCTGTAAGACAAGTGGTTATTTCTTTTTTGAGTCCCAAGATTACTGAAGATATAACAGTTTGTATTTTACGTGAAAATAGAAGCAGACACCGATATACACTTTATTTTAAGAGCTCAGTCTACCATGCCTGCAGCCACTAAATTTAAATGGGGAATCAGTGTTAAAGTCCTCAATGTATCAATTATAAAGATTACGAATTCCAACAGAAAATATTAAAAGCAAATTTCTCAGCGACAACTACAACGCTAACATATATATATATATATTAGCGAACCGGCCCAGCTTCGTCCGGGTACAATTGAGTTTTACAATTATACTCTAATAAATAAATTGGGAAAAGACAATTCATTTATGTGAAAACAGAATTATAAAAGCATACTATGTTGGCCTGGGTTTTTAACTGATTACAGCAACCCAAAAGGAAGGAAATATTTTTTAGCAGATAGCCAAGAAGTAGGGTATTGTTTTTTGAGTGTATCTGTTCAACTATCGCGTAGTTACCACATTTCCGCTTTCCAGCGTCGATGTATGAAAATCAAAACCTGAGTTTCATCAAGTTGTAGCTTTAGAAATAAGTGTACCTAGGTACTACTTTTTGCGCTTGACTGAGGGATCTTAAACGATCACCAAAGTTAAGCAACGTTCCCAGCGGCACACATTTGGGTGGGCGACCGTTTAGTGGCATAACATCTCAGCGCTTCCGGGCTTCGGAGGGCACGTTAAATATTCGGTCCTGGTTGTTATCGATTGATAGCAGTCGTTACGCCATTTCAGAGGTCCTTCGGCGGCCTGATAAACTCTGACACCAGAGGAAAAAAATATTTAGGTCACGTTCCCAGCCGTTGCAGAATTACGTTTTGTTGTTATTCCACAGGAACCGTACAATTTACCGGTATAAAAAAGTATCTTATGTCCTATTCCAGGACATAAAGTACATACCAAATCTCATCAAAATCCGTTGAGCAGTTATAGAGCTAGGTGGTAACAAACACACACACAACTTATCGCATTTGTAATATTAGTAGGATATATACAGTGATTCACATTAATATTCGGCCACCTATGATTATAGCAGTTTCATGACCTCATGTTACATTAGTCATGAAGATAAACATAAATCATATTGCACAATCATTCTTGTGTACTGTATATGAAATATAGCGGTAGCCAATAACGGAAATGAGCAATGCAACTTAACAAACAATATGAATTTTTGTCATCCCATGCTGCATACGTACGCCACTTCAATATTCGGCCATCATCATTCAAACACAAACATAATCCTCTTTGCAAATTAAATAAACATTAATTAGTACCTGGTAGCATGGCCATTCTGTTTAATTACTTCTCGCAGGCGTTGTGGCATATTAGCAATTATTTTCCTGGTACATTCGGAGCCAATATTACTCCATTCTTCCTTGAACCTTTTCTCTAATTCTTTTGTGGACCTAATTGCTGTAGTACGCAGTCTTCTTTTCAGTTCATCCCACAGATTTTTTATGGGATTCAGGTTGGGTGATTGAGGAGGAGTGTTAATGACTGTGGGACAGTTATACAAAAGCCAGATCTTGACAATGTAAAACTTGTGTTTTGGGTCATTATCTTGATAGAACTTAAACGTGTTCCTAATGCCCAGATTATCAGCCCTCTTGTGTAGGTTTGCTTTCAGGATGTTGAGAGAGTCTTCCTTTTTCGTTGTTCTATCAACGTACAGCCTCTCCAACACCTGCTGAAGATATACAACCCCAGATCATAATACTACCTCCACTGTGTTTCACAGTAGGTTGTATGTTCCCAGGTTTTAGCTCCTGATTTGACTTGCGCCATACTGTTACCCTGCCATCTGAACGAAACACATTCAATTTCATCTCATCAGCAAAAATAACATCATTCCACCAATTTTCATCTTTGTCAGCGTGGTCTTTTGCGAACGTAAGTCGTTACTTCTATTTGCCCCATTAATGAAAGATTTTTTTCTAGATACCCTGCTATTATATCCTGCTCTTCTGATAACTCGTCGTATGTTTTCTGGATGGACGTTCTTTCCGCATTCATTGAGAACCTCCGCTGTAAGTTTGCAAGCACTAATTTTCGGACCTTTCTTTATTTTCCTGATTACTAGACGTTCTTCTCTCTCGATTAGTTTCTTTGGCTGTCGTTTTTGAGGAACGGAATCTATTTTGTCTTCCTTCTGAAACCTTCTTATGATGTCTCCAACAGTGCACCTTGGCAGATTCAAGTGCTCCGCAATTTATCGTTGAGATTTCTTCTTTGCATGATGAAAAATGACCAGCTGCCGCTGCTCAAACGTTGTATTCCTCCACTACGTCCCATTTTCCTGACTGACGCAGTCAACAGAGCTACCCAATACAACCTCTCAGCGCAGAGAGCGTGCAGGGAATGACACGAGGTACGAACGCAATGTGCATCGTGCCTGTGCCACGCGTCCACCACAACTGGCCGAATATTAAAGTGACGTACTTATGAAGCACGCGAGGACAAAATATTGTGTTTCATTAACTTACACTGCTCATTTCAGTTATCGGGTACTGTTGCATTTCATTTAAAGCACACAAGAATGATTGTGCAATATGATGATGTTTATCTTCATTTCTAATGTAACATAAGGCCATACAACTGCGATAATCATCAGTGGCCGAATAGTAATGTGAGCCACTGTATATATATTTTATTTCCCGTAGAAAGTAAATAAAATTTTAAATTTAAAAAAACACATTTAACGTGCCAATATTCCTTGAGAAATGTCACGTAGAATACTTCTAGTTATAAATGGTTATCTTGAAAAACGATGCATTGAGAATGGTTCTCTTTAACATTGATTCCCTATTTACTCTCTGTGGCTGCTGGTTTGCTAGGCAGAACCCTTCNTTAGCAATTATTTTCCTGGTACATTCGGAGCCAATATTACTCCATTCTTCCTTGAACCTTTTCTCTAATTCTTTTGCTGTAGTACGCAGTCTTCTTTTCAGTTCATCCCACAGATTTTTTATGGGATTCAGGTTGGGTGATTGAGGAANTTTGCTGTAGTACGCAGTCTTCTTTTCAGTTCATCCCACAGATTTTTTATGGGATTCAGGTTGGGTGATTGAGGAAGTGTTTTAATGACTTTGGGACAGTTATACAAAAGCCAGCTCTTGACAATGTAAAACTTGTGTTTTGGGTCATTATCTTGATAGAACTTAAACGTGTTCCTAATGCCCAGATTATCAGCCCTCTTGTGTAGGTTTGCTTTCAGGATGTTGAGAGAGTCTTCCTTTTTCGTTGTTCTATCAACGTACAGCCTCTCCAACACCTGCTGAAGATATACAACCCCAGATCATAATACTACCTCCACTGTGTTTCACAGTAGGTTGTATGTTCCCAGGTTTTAGCTCCTGATTTGACTTGCGCCATACTGTTACCCTGCCATCTGAACGAAACACATTCAATTTCATCTCATCAGCAAAAATAACATCATTCCACCAATTTTCATCTTTGTCAGCGTGGTCTTTTGCGAACGTAAGTCGTTACTTCTATTTGCCCCATTAATGAAAGATTTTTTTCTAGATACCCTGCTATTATATCCTGCTCTTCTGATAACTCGTCGTATGGTTTCTGGATGGACGTTCTTTCCGCATTCATTGAGAACCTCCGCTGTAAGTTTGCAAGCACTAATTTTCGGACCTTTCTTTATTTTCCTGATTACTAAGACGTTCTTCTCTCTCGATTAGTTTCTTTGGCTGTCGTTTTTGAGGAACGGAATCTATTCTGTCTTCCTTCTGAAAGATTCTTATGATTTCTCCAACAGTGCACCTTGGCAGATTCAAGTGCTCCGCAATTTCTCGTTTAGATTTTTTCTTTGCACCATGAAAAATGACCAGCTGCCGCTGTTCAAACGTTGTATTCCTGCACTACGTCCCATTTTACTGACTGACGCAGTCAACAGAGCTACCCAATACAACCTCTCAGCGCAGAGAGCTTGCAGGGAATGACACGAGGTACGAACGCAATGTGCATCGTGCCTGTGCCAAGCGCCAACCACAACTGGCCGAATATTAAAGTGACGTACTTATGAAGCACGCGAGGACAAAATATTGTGTTTCATTAACTTACACTGCTCATTTCAGTTATCGGGTACTGTTGCATTTCATTTAAAGCACACAAGAATGATTGTGCAATATGATGATGTTTATCTTCATTTCTAATGTAACATAAGGCCATACAACTGCGATAATCATCAGTGGCCGAATAGTAATGTGAGCCACTGTATATATATTTTATTTCCCGTAGAAAGTAAATAAAATTTTAAATTAAAAAAAACACATTTAACGTGCCAATATTCCTTGAGAAATGTCACGTAGAATACTTCTAGTTATAAATGGTTATCTTGAAAAACGATGTATTGAGAATGGTTCTCTTTAACATTGATTCCCTATTTACTCTCTGTGGCTGCTGGTTTGCTAGGCAGAACCCTTCNTATTGAGAATGGTTCTCTTTAACATTGATTCCCTATTTACTCTCTGTGGCTGCTGGTTTGCTAGGCAGAACCCTTCGGTTGCTTTGAAGTGTTCAATGAACCCAGATCCAGGAACAGTGAAAGTCGTAGTGCAACTCGTCATAGATCGAGGAACCTTATACTGTTACTTGGTTATGCGCGGTCTGGCGCAGAGGAAGACGGAGGGGTGGGGGGGGGTTCCCCCCCACTTTCTAATGGAAGACTTGCTCACCGCTACGTCACCCAGCGAACGGGGAGATGATTAACAGCTGACCTGTGGCTGGCGTCAGCCCACCCTTCTACCCCTGCCAAGGTAGTCCATGTCTTGAGGGTATGAACAAGTTCTGGTAATCATTTTGCGCGGCGCAACACGGCATTTGGAGAACATTCTGGACCAGAGTCGATGACAATATAAATACCTCCCGCAGCCGGAGAGCAGTCAGTTCTTAGTGGTAGCCATCTGGCTGAAGTGAAGATATTTGGCGTAGTCTGGTGAGCATAGGATATCAGCGGAGAGAACGGACGACAACGGAGTTTGCGAGATGGTGGCCAACGAGTGTTTGCGCGGAGTGGACGGACGAGAAGACGTGGTAACCGACGAGTAGAGGACTACTGTGCATGGGGACGCTCATAGCACTCTGGAACATTACGGACTCGTGGAATGTGGACTGACTTAATATTTCAAGTGTCAAACATGGACATATAATTTGTAAAATAATTCAATATGATTTGATACACTGTTTGTGACAGATTTTTTATTTGATTGCATTAATTTCTTTGAGGTGATTGTAAATTAATTGTAAATAGTAAGTGATAGCCAAAATTATTGTGAGATCATGACCATTTTCTTTGAAGTTATTGTGGATAAAGTAGAAAATTATAATTAACTCTTATTTAATTAAGACCATCCCTTAAAGAACCTGGCTAAGACCACTGATTTTGAATAATTGTAACAATACAGATACCTGAAAAATAAGGAATGGTTTGGCGTGGCAGGTTCTACGAACAAGTAGCCTCGTAGTTCTCAGGTGGTAGGAGGAGGAGGTTGAAACAATGAAGGTCACGCACTCAATCGAAGTAAGAGCGGCCTTGTTGACGCATGCTGCGTTAACGAGGCGCCTTGTCGAGGCGCCAGCGACAACAGACTTTTTTTGATGGTTGTCTGGGAGACGTACGGCCTAGAGGCTGGTTGGGGGAGGGGAACATGCTGCCGTGGAATTGACCTAAGTCACGCACATGCAGTCCTTTCACGGTTGCTTCTAACTTTTCTGAAGCCCTGTACAGTTATACTTCCAGAATATTCCTCAGCCTCATGCTAACGAAGATTATCTACGTCTAGAAAATAACACCGAAGGGACAATGCACAGCGTTCGTGCGCACTCAGTTTGATATCTTGCATAAGAACTGTTNGTCTAGAAAATAACACCGAAGGGACAATGCACAGCGTTCGTGCGCACTCAGTTTGATATCTTGCATAAGAACTGTTGCTTGCTAGGCATTACCAACGCACCTATTTTCTCCTTGTTTGAATTCATATTTATTACAAATAAATTTCATAATTTATAAATAAAATAAGATACTTATATGTTAACATAAGTATAAACGCTTGTGATACAAGACATATTTAGGAAACTAAGCAAGTCTTACNGTCTAGAAAATAACACCGAAGGGACAATGCACAGCGTTCGTGCGCACTCAGTTTGATATCTTGCATAAGAACTGTTTCTTGCTAGGCATTACCAACGCACCTATTTTCTCCTTGTTTGAATTCATATTTATTACAAATAAATTTCATAATTTATAAATAAAATAAAGTAAGATACTTATATGTTAACATAAGTATAAACGCTTGTGATACAAGACATATTTAGGAAACTAAGCAAGTCTTACGNTAAGATACTTATATGTTAACATAAGTATAAACGCTTGTGATACAAGACATATTTAGGAAACTAAGCAAGTCTTACGTGGGGTGATTTTTCAAAGGTTTGATAGAAAGAGTGTGAAGTATCCGCGAGTAGACTACACCTCATGTCGCGCCAGTGTCCATGCGCTTTTAAAAACATACCCGGCACCAGCGTCTACTGCAGCGAGACCGTAGATCTGACGTCCGACTTGGATATATAGTAGTTCGCGTCTGACTGAACTAGTTTTGAAAGCCATGCTCACATCCTTCTTTCTGCGTACCGTACATCATTCCGCCATTTTAAAATGTAACATTGAGATGGGCCTAACGACTACAAAGCCTGCTGAAAATTGCCAATTCCCTGGGCAGTTTTAGCAGCAGGCTCCCATAAACACACTTTACGATAATGGTTTTGTTCATTATGAAGCCATGTGAGATATAAAAAATTAACAATAAAGTAAACTCAAAATTTGGAAGGAAAAAAAAAATTACTGTGCGTTAACGGCATGTAATGTATGCTGCCGCACAACCTGGCATGCAAGATCTCAGGTTGGCAACTAATAACATGAAACCGTTATAAGTCTTGACGTATTAAGTTTCGAATTTCTAGCATATAAATTACAATTTTACTAAAAATGCAATTAACTTAAACAATGCAATAATGATCTCTTAATTCTTAATGTTTCTTCAATCACAAAACAATACTTCCAAACATGCAACACAGCTTCATAATTAGCGGAAATAGTGCTGTACCAAAATATCACACTTTCAGCTTGGAACTCAAAAATAGACGAGAAGCCAGTGCTTACAATTGCAATGATTGGTGTTAATTGCCACAGTCTAACTAGGGTAGGCAATTACGGCTGCTGATAACTACGGCATTTATCGTCCTTGTGCAGGGCTATTAGACGGCTTAACACGCCTGTTTTATTGGGCAAAGTATTCTGGGGGATACGGGAAAATGTTCAGCATCGAGACTTGTCCAGAAATACGAGTAGTAGCCTTTCCAAATCCCATGCTATACGTCTGTGATGGGTATCAAGGAATGGCTTACCGACCTGAAATATTGACCCTTATGAACGATTCTCCCACCCGACCCTCCCTATTATAGATTCTCCTCCTCACGGCGATGGGATCCGTAGTACTCTCTTTTCTCCTGAAAAACACGAGCATAGTTGGATAACATCGGTGCGCATTTCATTTTTTTTTATAATAAGATGTAAGTACTTCAACGTGATAGGTAACTGAAATGACATGTAACCTTATTTCCAATTTCTGTAAGAGAATTAAGAGAACTAACAAACTTTAAACATTATATTTTTTTAAAAATCGGGTAGTGGCTACGTTGAGGACACGGGCGTAGTTGTACGTGAATATACACTGAAGAGTTAATAAAAAAAAAATAAAAAAAACTGTTATAGGCGCGTGCGTATGAAAATAACAGAGGTATGGAACCAATCAGAGTAACGCGATGCGGTCGGCAGCTAGATCGGTTACTGCTGATACAATAGCAGGCTATCAAGATTTAAATGAGTTTGAACGTGGTGTTATAGTCGGCGCACGAGAGATGGGACATAACATCTCCGAGGTAGCGATAACATTTGGATGTTCGCGTACGACCATTTCGAGAATCATTAAAAGCGACAGACGTGCAACCCTTTCTCAAATTGGAGCAGATTGGAATTGTGAACTGCCCTGCAGGATTCATGGTGTGAATTGCCTCCTGCATACATTCAGACATTAGTCGAGTCCATGCTACATCGTCTTGTGGCACTTCTGAGTGCTCGGGGTGCCCTACACGATATTAGGCAGGTGTACCAGTTTTTTTGACTCTTCAGTGTATCTTCGTTAGAGGGGTGACTTTTTTTTGGGGATATGAGAATGAAATGAAAGTAATGAAATAGATACTTGGCTTAAAAGCCAAGCATCTATAGTCCATTCGCAATTACTTCCGCAACTTTTCTCAAGTCCTGCTAAGGTTTAACTTCCAAGAATATTCCTCCGCCTCGTGCAAATAAAGCTTAATGGAGTCTAGAAAATTATTCCAAAGGGACTACGGACCGCATTCGTGCGTACTCAATGTAATAACATTTTGCATGAGAACTATTTCTCACTACGCATTGCAAACACACCTATTTTCTCTCTGTTTTTATTCGTATCAATAACAAATTAAATACTATAATTTATAAAATATAAGTCAAAATTTAAATTAACCCAAAATAATGTACTTTTACGTTAACAGAAGTATGAAACGCTTATGATATACTCCATATTTATGAAACAACCAAACACGTCGTACATGGGGTGAGTTTTTGAAGGTTTGTTTCAAAAAGCGCGAAGAAACCGCGAATAAACTATAGACGAGATATTTCGTTTGCCACCAAAAATCGCGTACTAACACATCTGAGTCGCGAGATATACTGCCCGGAAATTTCCGTACATGCCCAAAACTGCCGCCAGTCGCAGTGCTCGCATCGGAGCGAACGATACAGCATTTACTGCAACCACGTTATTTGATAACTACGTTATAGTGTAGGGATTTATCACACTGCAAATGTTACATCGCCGTTTCCGTCCTGGTACCCCAATGTGTCTTATTTTAAAGACGTATTCCCGTCAAAATATTACCTCACGCATTTGTATTTCCCGAAGAATAAATTACTCAAAAACAATAGAGGAGCCTATATTACTTCAGTACCGGCGGTCCCTCATCCCCCTGGAGACGCAAGGGCAGCGCTGCCGAACCACGAGTCATCTCACGCACGCGAGCCCCATTCCGGCGTGGAAGCAGCCGGATGCCTCTGCAGGGACCAGGGTTCTCGACGGACGTCGATAAGCCACTCACGAAGGGGTGGAAGTCTCCGGAGACTGTAGTCTTCCTCTCGGCGCGATATTCGCCTCTGCACAACCCTGCTCGCCACACCCAAGCGAGATGCGATTCTGACGCACTACAGTCGTCTCGTACANGCACGTGGAAACCTGCGACTTATGTGAGAGAAACACGCTCTCTCCTCCCCATCGCCATACCTCACTCGTTCTTATCGAAACAGCGGCTTCCAGGTGCTGCAAACAGTTCGGCTGGGGTCACATGCAAACTGAAGAATTTTTCCAACTACTTGTTAGTTTACACGAACAGCGAAACCAAACGTAACAAGACATACCAGCGTAATCGAGGAAATTGCGTGTGACGTAAGAGAAAATACGTTTCAATGATTTTTGGGCTGTCGGTGGTAGGAATACGATACGTAGTGAAACACGCTACCCTGTTCACCTTTCCAACGCTCACACCACGCCCTCGGCCAAGAAGGTGGATTCATGTCACACTGAAGATTACTACAGCGCTCAACACGAGGTTAAGTTTGTGGATCAGTGCACCATTTCTCTCCCCCCAGTAGGGGGCCGCGGTGTTCTGGTGGTCAGAAAACTCTCTTCCTACTAAGGCGAACAGGGTTCAATTCCCGGCGGGGTCGCTCCCGGAGTTTCGCATGCGGGAATAATGCTGGACGAATGCATCTGGTCGGCGGGTCTTCTCGGGGATCTCTACAGTTTCCACCACCCTAGCATTCCAGCTCCGCTCCATTCTCACCTCACTTCACCCTCATCAGCTCTCAAGAAATCTATGTTAAGAGCCGCCCAAATCTCTCCACACCATTCTGCTTCAAGACTAATTAGAATTCATTATTAAAAACCAAAATAAACATATATTTTTTTACATAAAATTGATGGTCGTGATCCTATCCTAAGGGGTGGAAGGAATGAAGTTGAACAGTAACGAGATATACCATAGTTTATCTTGATGGAAAGAGACCCTCTTCCTTACTCGGAACGCCGGCCAATTTATTTTCAAGCTAGAAAGAGTGCCCACATTTTCCTGAACGCCATCTTCGTAAAAAATATATTCGGGAACAGGTTACGGTGAAGCATTAAATAAAAGGGAGGTGGGGGGGTTAATAGTTAGTTTTAGGTCACCCTTGCCCGCAATTAAGTTCACGCCATTTTACAACGAAGGCACCAGATTACTTGAACTTATTTCGGCTACTGAGAAGTAGGGCGCATGCAATGACAGTAATCTTGTTAGCATCCCAAGACTCTTCGCCTTTGTGTGTGCGTACAACCAATTTTTTTTGCAAAGTTGCTGCAAACGCCTGGTTGAGACGCCCTAGGACTACAATGACATTAGGAAGACTGATGGTACATCTTCAACTCGCTGAAAAATGCGGTTTTATTTGAAAAGCTCGGAATAAAATTAATACTTTTCGTGCCAGTATCCGAGCAAGAGGAAACTACGAACATTTCAGTTTCTCCAGTCTCAAGGAAAACCACCTCTCGCCAGCTGCCTTATGACCACCCACGCCAGTATATCCAAGGCAGCTTACGTGAGGCTTTGCAACACACACAATTTTTCATTATGATTCAGGACATCCAAATTCTAGTTACAGTATAGCTCCATACCAAACTTCGCCGCCCTATACATACTAGGATCTGCATCAGCTATTCATTGGCAACCACTACGGTGAAAAGTTGTTTTCCTTCTCACTGGGCTGTACATGATTCGATCACACAATTTATAAGTGGTAATGACCCCGGGTTATTCAGGGTTCGTTGAATGGTGGCACGACAGAAGTAAACTAAACGTACAAGGGCTTCAAGTATAACCAATATCCAAACATACGCCTGAAGTAAATTCTGCAAATTGCTAGTCAATAAGTACAATATGTGCCATACGCGCGCACAGGACCAAGTAATGTGTATTTTATAGGTATATTAGTAATTCAAACGTCAACTCTTCATTTCAACAAACGAAAACTTATCTAGTTGCGAAATTAACTGCCATACTCTGGCAAAGTATGTGTTTTAGTTGCAAATAGATTTCACAGAAACAAGCAAAATTGTTCTTACATATTTAAGTATTTGGAATTTTAATGTGTTTGTTACCTACTGTTAACTTACTCCAAGGGCTAACCGTGCGATTCTGGGGAAATGTCTGTGGGAAATCGCATCGCTCTCCTACGAATGCGACTCCATGCGGGATGCGAATGTGCGCCCGGAGACACGCACATTTTTCTCCAGTTGATTTGACGTCACTTATCTAAAATATTCTAGTTAACAACTGTTGAAAGAACTTCTGCATAATATTATTCTTCACGATTACTTGTTGAAATTTACACATTTCTTCAGTTAACAACGTACAGTCATACTAGCTACAGTAAAACATATCATGCCGTCTCTTAATGACAGGTTTTTTTTTTTAAAATAGGGCGCCTATTCCTATATGTAAAATAACGTTTCACAGTTTTGCACGTCGTGTCAAAACATTTGCCCATGGCCCAATCGCAAACTTAACAATGCGCTATTTGAAGTTTATTCTACAGATGTTTCACTCGCTATCGGCCCATGACGTTTGCTCATAACATCAACGTTTGGGTCACGATGCAATAAAATGTGCTATCGGCATTCCTTGGTGTGGTGACGTCACATCAAGTGGTTTCCATTAGAGTCAATAACTGCATGCACACCCCTCTACACGTTACGGGAGGTGGCCACTGCCGTATCAGTAGTGACAGTTTCAATTTCCCGCCAAATGCTGTACTGCAGTTCAACGATAGTCCGTGTCTTGTTATGCGAGACTTTCCCTTCCTGCATGCCCCATAAGAAGAAACCCGGCGAGGTAAGGTCAGGCGATAAGGATGGCCAAAGTCCTTTGGAAATGACACGATCTTGAAACGAGGACACAATTAGGGCTGAAACAAACGGAGCGACTTATGTCGCCGCACACGTGTGGCGCGACTTGGTTTTGTAGCCACTTGGCTCGCGACATGGTGTGGCCACAGGTAGTATGTTCAGTAACTAAATTGGCACTGAATAAGTAGCAGTAATCGCGTGCTTGGTGTGTAAAGTGAGGAAAAAGAGAAGATTCTGGATACATCCTGGAGAAAACCTCGACTAGTTTATTATATACAATTTACCCACGTCTTAGAGATGACGGAGTGAAATTCTTCAATTACTGTAGCATGTCTGTCACCTTATTCGATGAACTGCTAGTTATATGAAGAGAACACCTAACTCGCAAGGACGCTATTATGAGAGCAGCTATTCCACCAGAAGAAAAATTAGTTGTTATCCTTCGGTAAGTACATTTGTCTTGTTATTTACAGCAATGCATACATAGGTATTACTTTCAGAAAACTTTGATTGACACACCATCTCAATGGACCTAGTATCCACCCCTAGCATGTTCCTACAAGATATTTTACTCCTTAGAATTTTTCACTTCTCTAGTGGTATAGTTGGGATTTAGTACTTATTTCTGTTCATCTTTTTAATAGAAAATTAAAGAAATCCTACACCATAAACACATTATAACTGCAAGGTCATGATGTCTCTTGTTCACTAAAAAGGTCTATGTCAGAGACATTACTAAAAGGTCTACGTCAGAGACATTACTAAAAGGTCTACGTCAGAGACATTACTGTCTGTAGAGCTTGTCGAGTATGGGGATGGTGAGTGGTATTCTGCAAATGTGCCTTGGCTTTGTGCTGGTAGTTAATATGGTTTATATCTGGCGATGACACAAGTGCTGGGTTGACAATGAAACTATAGTGGACGATCAGTATGCTATTCCCCTGATTGCGAGCTTACAGATGTGTCGAGCCGTCCAGCGAAGGGCTGGGACACACAATAAAAGCAGAGTGTTGATAGTTTGTGGGAATTGACTGAAAGGCAGGTGGCTGAGTGCACATTCTGAGTATAGCTTCAACGGCGTCCATAATTTTACGTTTCACCCCAAATCGAGCATAATCTGGTATTTTTTGAGAAGACTGAGTAGCGATAGCAAAAACCAGTCTATCACTACCACTTTCTATTGCTTCGTCATGTTCCTACCGGTACTGCAAACTTATATCCAATGCATTTAATATTTTGTCTGCCACGGGGTTATGTCTGTTTTTTAGGCAGCGGTGAAATCGATGCACGGGCAAGTAGTGGCGACGTTTCACAGGATCCTGTTCATTTTCTAAAGAATTAGACGTTTTCTTCGCTGTAACAATGTTTTGCAGGAATGATAGTAGGTTGAAATAAATGTATAGAGGACGTTTGTTTGAACCAGATACGGATTTCGTTTTCCTCTGAAGTTTGTTCTCTCGTGAATAGCAGTCCCTTAAGCTTTTCCATCGTCTTGTTAGAGTGCGACATAAAAGAAGAGAAGATTCTAAGTACAATGGAGTTGTAAACAATGTAAATCTAGATAAATTTAACTATAGCCAAGTGCTGGACAAAATGATAACGTCCTAACCCCTAGGTAGGACTAAGGTTAACGAACGTGCCTAGAGGCGATCCCTGTCGCAGATCTACATATGAATTGCAGCATATACAAATATGAAAATTTGTCTTTTGGTTTGTTCCCCATTCAAATGTTCACCATTTGTCCGTGCTTTACCACATTGTACACAGATATTCTTCAGAACAAGAAAAAATACTGTTGGGGTCGCGAATAACAAATGTTTATGTCTCATCCTTATTTCAACACCCTACATAGTAATTACATATTTGTTTTTAAACATTGACATCTGTAAAAAATATTGTAATCATATTTTGCAGAGATACAGATTAGTAAAGATAGTGGAAAATCGCTGGAAAAGTTGACTCCTTGCTTAGGTTTCAAGTACTGTGTACTTGTCTGGCGCTTTTCTTTCGTCATTGGCAGTCGTCTGCGTGTTCCCATTTCACCGGGTCTATGAGCGTTCTGGTACTCTGATGACTGACGTCTGCGTTTCGTCTGAATATAATCAAGACGGGTCAAGAAAAGCAGTGTCCAATTATAAAAGTAACAAAACGATACAACTTTTTGCATTAAAAGTTGGTACCAGAATTTCTCGTGAATTCCCACTACCTATACTGAATAGTAAACTCTAAATTATAATCAATTTGATGTCACAGGCTTCCGGTTGGAAATATACGAAATGGCTCCGTCAGGAATTTGTGATTATCAACAGATTCCAATTTAGGGTGTACCTTTCAAAAATAGGCGTATACATAGGACATTGGAATGAATTTTCCCCTTTTTCGAGCTCAATGTTACATTTCTTGTTTAAAAAATTTGAACTAGCTTACAAATGTTGACCACATTTGGCACGGCTGCTGTTTAGTACCTAAAAAAGCATAATATGTACTTAAGGAAACGAAAATCGTACACCCAGTCAAAGGCGGTAATGCATTAATATTTCATTATCTTTTTTCTAGGTATTTGGCAACTGGCTGCAGCATCACGGACCTATACTATGCATGTGTTCTGGGAAGGTCTACTATTGGTTACATTATTAGAGATGTTTGTGATACGATTTGGAAAATGATGAAAGACAAATGCATACCACAACCCACGAAAGAAAACTGGCTGAAAACTGCAGACCGTTTTAAGAGCACGGCAAACTTCCCCCCATTGTATCGGCGCAGTTGACTGGAGACATATACGCGCTATAAAGCCAAAGCAAAGTGGCTCACTATACTTCAATTATAAGAAGTATTTTTCATTTGTTCTACTAGCAATATGTGAAGCTAATTACAGATTTACTTACATTGATGTAGAGTCTTATGGAAAGTCAAGTGATTCTTCTGTCTGTAAGCAAATACCACTATATGAACGATTGGTGAATAATACATTTCAGATTCCTGCCTCTTCTAAAATAACAGAAACAGTCAATGTGAATGTACCGTATGTGTTCGTTGGTGAAGAAGCATTTGGTATCTCTGAAAATGTGCTTAGACCATATGGTGGAAAACATCTCACAGAGAAGATATTTAACTACCGGCTGTCTAGAGCCCGTCGGTACATTAAATGCGCTTTCGGCATACTGGGTAACGAATGGCGCATTTTTCACAGACCACTCAACGTCGACATAGCATTCGCGATGGATATAGTAAAAGCATGTTGCGTATTGCGTACCTTTGTTAGAATGAAATATGGCTACCAGTTTTAAGATACTATGACTATACCAGACCTTCAAATGTTTGATCGAGACAGCACTAGCAGGGGCAACCACACTGCTTTGGAAATGAGAGGTTACTTTGTGAGTAATGAAGGGGAACTTCCATGGCAGTACAATATGATAATTAGGACATGAAAGACAGTAACAGATTCGCTTTTAGACATGCGATGTTGTAGAACTAAACACCTGAGGTAATCGCAACAGGGCTTCTTTCTTCAAATTTTTACGAACCTTTTACAAGCAACAGTGCCAGTTTTTTCGAATTCTTTAGCATAGGCATACTTTGTTCCACCAGCAGGTGAAAGCAAGTCGTTGTACAGTAAAGTTATCACCTTTCTGATAACTTTGGTGCAAAATGAACGATATTTTCGTCGGCAACAATACCGTGGTTTTTGTTCTCATAAATTCAATACCAGAAATACAAACAATTAACCAAGCAATGTAGTATAAATGTACACAGCATTTGTTAGCATGTAAATAGTATCAGTAATATAGTAAAATTTAATGCATATCCATTCACTTACCGAAATCGTTCTTATCTGTATTTGATGCATTTTCATTGTCTATGAACAGTAACACCAATCCTTCCCATGCCTGTTTTTTAATTTCTCGGTTACCATATGCATCACTGGTTATGTCCCGAATTGCAGGACGTTTTTCTATTTCGTAGATAAATCTTTCTACGTCAAGTTGAGAACGCTCCACGGTGAAGTGGCTGCGAAGACGCTCTAGCACGTGACAGCACTGACTCCGTACCATAGACTGACTGGAGTCGCGCCACTCGAGTGACGCTCGACCGTATCGCGCTACTTGCCTTGTGGCGCCACACCGTGCGAACAGCGCTAGCTAACACTACTGTACGACCAAGTCGCTCCGTCTGACGGAGTCCTTACTCTTATGCCGGCGTTGTAAGTGTGGCAAGTGACGCCATCCTGATGAACATAGCCTGTATGGAGTTCCACGTCATCCCACTGATTCACAAACTCTTTGAAGGTTCCCATGTAGACGTCGTATCCATTGTTGTGTTGAAAAATATGGAGCCAATAACGCGGAGCCTTGATAAAGCGCACCGCAATCCTATTTTTTCATCATGAAGAGGTGTTTCAAGCACAGTGTGAGAATGATCAGTTGCCCAAAGATTGGTATTCTGGTAATTAACGACTCCACTGAGATGGTACCACATGCAGTCTGCGATTCCCGGATGTGCATCGACGAACTGCTGGAACCAGTAACAACCAATCCTCTTCACTTTGTCGGGAGGTTGCAATTGTTGCATAGCATAGATTTTTTGGCAGTTCAAACTCCCATTCCCTGCAACAGTATACGCAACGACTTCTTTGGCTAGGCCAGAAATCTGTTTCTCACCTCCTGCACCTGGCAGGTTTTTGATGTTTCTTATTCATGCACATCCAACAGTGTCCCTTTTGTTTCAGATTGCTTCACCAAACATTTAATGGGGGACTTTGCAGGCGGTATCCAGCCCCCAAAATGTGCAATCAATTGTCGTTGGCATGCCTTTAATACTTCGTTTTCCAGTACGTGCGGACGATAAACAAACCCTACTCCATTGAGTACAGACTCTCAATGTACCCGAACAAACACGAACAACGATCAGGTGAGTCGCAACATCAGGGACAAAAACTCTAACCGAAAGCATCGTATATCAAATGAATGTTGGCCAATACCTGCAACGTAAATCTCAACATGCTGTCTACAATGCAGTGCTACACACACATATAAGCCTAGCTAAGGTTACTTCTACTCAAGTTGGGAAGATCAATGTTACAAGTTTGGCAACCAAACATTTTCGCCATTAGGTAAGCGCTAGTGTCGCCACTGTATTGTCGCCTTGTATTGTCGCCACTGAAAAGTGTGTGGATTTTAAATGAAAATGGTAGGTCCTAGGCACTTGTAATGAGAGAACCGCTTTTTTTCATTAGGACGTACTGCTCAATAAAATGTTATCACTATTCCATAAAACTTGAGGGTATAATAATTATATGAGGTTAGAGGATGGCCACTTCTATTATTTTTTGAAGGCGGAAGGTCTTAACACACATTTTTCCATAGGTTGACTATCTCGATAACACTAAATATTAAATAAAGAATCGTACTTTAATTCCGTGCCGTTTCCGATATTTTGCGAAAATATTATTTATAAACTCTAATTTAAAGGGCGCATATCTCCCCTAGGAGTTGGGCTATAAGGTGCATTACGTATGTCAACCTCATTTTCCACAAGTAATCACCCCCCGAAATATTTCTGGCGAGTTTACCAATAACCTGTATATATGAAGGAGTGGAGGAGTACGAACTCGCTATTATTTGGTTGATACAACCAGGTATTGCAGAATGCTCCGAAGACTACGAACCTCATGCACCCATCCATCGCTGTCTGTAGTAGCCGACACACGAGCGTCGCTTCTAGGCCTATTTCACCGAACATTCTGCGCGACAATGTAGCGTTAAGCCGATCAGTAAACACCAGCCGGCGCGTAACTTAATAACACAATGATAACCAAGTATGATTGATAGCTTGCCGCTTCCGCAACGCGACACTGAAACTACATCCCCTTCTCCCAGGACCAGCAAATCGTTACGCCCAGGAACGCCCCATTCTTTCGTACCGCTAATAAATTAACGTCGGACAATAAATCGTGTCCGCTTCGGTCGGTCGTGCAAAGGCATTTACTTACACCACACAGCACGCGGATTCGATAACACCGCAATTAACTGAACTAGNCCGCGTGCGCATGGTGCTATTGAACAATGCGAATTAACTTCTGTGAGATAATGAAAAATGTTTTTACGGAATATTTTTCTCTTGCTCCGGAGCCGAAAAAAAAAAACTGATTTGTTATACCCGTCATATACATCGAATCACGCAACAGTAATTGTTTTACGATCTAGCTGACAAGTAAGCTTAAACAGGCTGTGGCGCAAAATCTCTCATTCGCCATTCTAGCTTGCAACACAAGCACAAACGAACGAGTTTTAACACAATTTCTTCTTTTTTAGTTTTATTTTCACGGCCATTCCCTGATGCCCAAATTCCCTCAAAACAAGAGTATAACAAACTAAATCGCCCAGCCCTCTTATAGCAGTAAAACTCCATGCCTGAGCATTTTATATTATCGACACATACTAATGCTTTTACAATAACTGCGAGTTGGTGTATGTAAACTAGCAAAAAAAATCGCCTCCGTCTAACACCCAGGAAGTACTGTTCTCGAGAAAGAAGTTGCAAAAGACGAAAAGGTGCGATTGACTTTCAGTAAAGTGGCGTCTATTTTCTTACCAAAGGTTGACTGTATTGTTCAAGTCTTAATGTTTTTACCATTTCGTGAGGAATCTTACTACAGTATGATTACGTAAATACACACGTACGTATATACCGGATGAGTCACCCGCGCCTATTTATCCGTAAATATGCAACCCGCACACAATACTACCCATATAACAAAACATCGATCGTTGCAGAACACCATGTACGTGTTGATTCGTTGTCAGTACAGTATGCGGTGAACGGATAGTAAGTCAGCAATGCGTTGAGAAGCAGTCAACGTTGCAAAGAATGCACATCCGTTTGTTGTGTTGAAACTGATGATTGCTATGTTTACCGAATACCTTGGTACGTGACGATTGCGTCGTTAGTAATACACATCTGCCTCGCTTCGAGCCACTGTGTTTCTTCACGAGACATAAAATTACAGTCACCGCTAAGTGTATTGAAGGGAAAAAAATCAACGGGCACGTGCTGTTTAGTAGCGATTCTCTATGGTCGCGCCGCTGATTGGTGCAGGCTGACAACGGCGTCGAATGTTCAGCCAACAGACGAGGCGCCGAACGAGTACGTACACGGCACGGGACTCGAGCTAAACACGAAACAATCATTTTATAGCGGAGATGTTTTGTAGATGGGTAGTTTGTGTGCGGGTTGCATAGATATGGAAAAATAGGAGCGGGCGACTCACCCAGTATACATACATACACGTATACTGCGTGCGACAAAGAACAAATTCTCAACCCATGTTAAAACACCTTAGTCACAAATATTTAAGTTAAATTCGGTTAGCAAGATCCGTTAAGAAGCGTTAAAATACTGGGGGTACAAAATGTAACAGTGCAAGAATCTTGGTTACGATTTTATTAAAGATACAAAATACCATTAGAACCCCTGTGTGCAAAGCCTACAATGCCTACCATTAGTTTTTATCACAAAGCTAACTTTTCAAAAGGTCGGGAAAAATCCTTTCATTTACAATTTGCTCTAAACTAGGCAAAATTCAAAGCAGTGAATTCGCAGACTTGAAAAATCACTACAGTTGTTTTATAAAAAAAACACTTTACATAATTTTATTACACAGATGTGCCGTGTTATTGCAAGATACATAATATGAAATACAATTTCAAACGATATTCTTTGATGCCAGAGACAAAATAGACTGACGATTTGATCTGAAACAACGCACTTGCAAGACGTTTTCTTATCTCATTATCTCTACAGCAGTAGCGATGTCATGGCGGAACCAGTGTATCGTGGGNGGGGGGGGGGGGGGTGTTCATATGACCCCCTAATAACATGCTGTAAGGGTCAGTTTCTCAGGACAAATAATAAACCCGCACTAAAATTACGACGTTTGTTATTAAATTAAACGTTGACAAAATTAAGTATATTTTTCAAACATGCTTGTGGTAGAATGGTGCAGTATTTCTAGAATTGTATGATCCGATATTTGTTTATAAACAATATCAGTTGTGGCATTAAAATTTAAAAAAATGTTTATATGTAATGTGTAAGTTTTTAATAAGTCTCAATAGGTCAGCAAGAATTTTTCTGCGATATTGCGATTCTTTCTAGTGTTGATCTTATTAATTTTAATACATTTATTTTAGTCTTGACCCTTGACCCTCTAATAACGAACACCTTCAACCGCCCCTGTAACCGGCTTATTACATACGAAAAGAACGGAACTAGATTCTGCATACTAGCATTAGCTGTTGCCCGTGATGGAGTGGAGTGGAGAGATTTGGGCGGCACTTTAACATCGAGGTCTTGAGAGTCGATGAGGGCGAAGTGAGGCGAGTATGGAGCATGCCTGAATGCAAGGGCTTGGAAAACGGGAGATCCCAGAGAAAAACTCTTCGAACAGCGGCATCGTCCGGGAGCGACACCGCCGGGAATAGAACCCGATTCGCCTTGGTGGGAGGTGAGTAGGTAACCATTATACCACCGCGGAGGGCCGTTGTGGTATAAGGGGGGGGGGCATGATAGTGAAAAAGTTCCGACACGGAAAACATCCCTTTACGCCAATACTTTTGTCCACATTGTAACAGTATATTAACAGCAAGCATTTAAATCAACCTGTTGAATTACTTAAAGCGAGATAAGATATAGCATAATCNTGTAACAGTATATTAACAGCAAGCATTTAAATCAACCTGTTGAATTACTTAAAGCGAGATAAGATATAGCATAATCTTAGATAAAATTAGATAGGTCATGAAACAACATAGTTACACAATGTTTGGCGGGTTACGTGTTAAAACAAAACATAGAGTTAGGACAGGAACGGAGCAGTAAGCGGATACAAGAACANAATGTTTGGCGGGTTACGTGTTAAAACAAAACATAGAGTTAGGACAGGAACGGAGCAGTAAGCGGATACAAGAACAAATAATTAATTACTTAAAGCCGCATTCAGCACAGCGACTTATTATCCTGAAGGGATAAGGCAATAAACCTCAGTATACAGTCCCCTTATCCGAATCGTAATAAGGTAAGGACAGCAATTACAAGGGCGGTGCAATTAGCGGCCCGCGGGCCACATGCAGCCTCCTAACTCGTCATACGTGCCCGCAGGCGAAATATTTTAACAGCACGTATTTTTTTTTTTTTAATATATGCATACTTTTAAATACTATAATATAATTCAATGTCAGCTGTAACTATTCAACCTTGTAACAAAATTGTACATTAATTCATGTNTTTTAAATACTATAATATAATTCAATGTCAGCTGTAACTATTCAACCTTGTAACAAAATTGTACATTAATTCATGTATTACATCTTCACGTAAATAAAACGACTATGCATAAGTCTTTGTATTGAGTGAGTATAGCCCGTCAACCATTATAANTTTTAAATACTATAATATAATTCAATGTCAGCTGTAACTATTCAACCTTGTAACAAAATTGTACATTAATTCATGTCTTACATCTTCACGTAAATAAAACGACTATGCATAAGTCTTTGTATTGAGTGAGTATAGCCCGTCAACCATTATAANCTTACATCTTCACGTAAATAAAACGACTATGCATAAGTCTTTGTATTGAGTGAGTATAGCCCGTCAACCATTATAATTATTTTAGGTGACCAGATGGGAAAACTAATTGAATGTCCGTGGTTAGAAGCTTCTGATTGAGTAGGGCTGCAGGCATTTCCTGGGATGGTTTGTTTCCTGGCAAGAACAAACGTCCCTCGAGCTATAACGCCTTGCGACTATACCCTACGGGTTTATCCTGAAGGCCCTGTGTTCACCATCATCAGGAAAGGCATTCCTGCTGATACCTGCAAGTGGCGTGGAGGAATTTACGAACAACGGAAGCCTCATTAAAGTTTCGGGTTCCCTCTACGCTCTCGATATCTGACGACTGCACCACGATTCTTTCATCTCGGCGGTGTTTACAAAGGCTTTCCCAAGCATGGCGAATCAAATGTGCAGCATCCGTAGCAGACTTACATTGGTAATCGTGTTGAACAAACCACCCAGGATTGCAACATGCAGAGAATATTCGCTAGCCCATCACAAAACACACTTACGTACCCGACTTTGTAGAAATAACGTAGCATAGTGCACTTACACGTCTGCGACTCAAAAGTGTATCGATCGCAGGGATATGCACAGGAAGAGTAAAGAAGATAAAGGCGGGTGTCGGAATATCATGAAATAATAATAAGATAAGGTGAAAAACTAACTTCAAAATTCCAAGCGATAATAACACCACAACAATAAACCATGCATATGTGCGCGCATAAATGTGGATGAGCGGGCTGAGTCAAAGCTCGTTGCGCATCGCTGCTCTTCACAGCTTCCCTTGCCCGTCCTGATCGCGAGAGCGAAGGAATGTTTGAAGGCCACGCCGTCATCTGAGTAACACAAGCATGCCGCCGTGCGTGCCGCCGCGATAAGCCTATAGAAACTCGTGCGCTCCTGACCTCCAGCAGATCAAATTTCTGCGGTTATATGAAAGAATGTTCTGGCTCGATGTTTTAGCACCCCTCAGCGTGATTCGGTATACGATGAACCTTCTATATAGGGCCAACGAGGCTATTTAAGCCGCAGCGGGCCTCCGAGCGGACAGTCCGAGAGTTTTGGAGGATTGTGCGACCTTTAGTGAGAGGCAAGCGAAGCTACGAGCCAGCAGAGCGACGAGTGGCGACGAAGATGACCAGCGGGAGTGAAATCCGTGGACTGCGAGCATCGGTCCAGTGGAGAAAGAGAGAGACAAGCGGGCGGACTATTGGACTGGATGTATGACAGACGTTTGAAATGGTGGAAATAAATATATTGAACACGTGAAAATAATAAGTGAAATAAAGTGACTAATCAATATATACACTTTAATAATGACTTTAANGGTGGAAATAAATATATTGAACACGTGAAAATAATAAGTGAAATAAAGTGACTAATCAATATATACACTTTAATAATGACTTTAATTAGGATTGAGATAGACAAATATTACGCTCCCTGCCAAAAACAAGAGAAACAGTGAAGATAGTTTACTGCTGTGAAAAAATAGCTGTGCGAGTAAATTAAAAATAAGATTTAGTTATTTTATTTTTATAAAATTAAAAATAAGATTTAGTTACTTTATTTTTATAAAGCCCAATCCCTCACGAACTCGAATACGCCCCTCTGGGGCCTTTAACAGTGTGGATCGTGTGAAATGTACGCAAATATGTGTATGAAACAATATCTGTACACATGTAACTTATTAAGTCATGCTGGTGGCTTACCACGCATAGTTTACAAATGTTAACTAGTGCCCTATACCTTACGAGCTCTTCAGGACTATAACCCGAAACCACTCATGAGTTAAGCAATCAAATTATTTGGGGAACGTATTTGTGGGACGGAAGGTGTTTACTATTTTTCAGGACTTTTACTCGAGGTCTAGGTAACAATACAGTATTGGTTGATATAGGCTATTCACGGTGAATTGAGTACTTTTCAAGGCTGTGCTTAAAAGTTACTTTCAGCTTACTTGTATCCCTTCACCAATTATTAATACAAAATAGCCATAGACTAATGAACACAGTGTAAACATCTTAGAGATCTTTAAAGTTATTAAAATATAATATTTTTTGTTATTATACCTGCTTGGGGG